>JAXQQM020090542.1:0-38093 GCA_034641835.2 Pinus albicaulis
GGCGGTCGGGTGGAGTTGTGTTTGAAGCATTAAGATAGCACATCAAAACGGAAAGAGACACATCAAGAACAAATCGGACTCATAAAGGGATTATATTCCAAGTGTGTTTTTTCTTTTTAATATCAAAAGTACAATAGTGTCCTTGTTTGTAATGTAATAAGTAGTTTTAGCAGTTTAAGAAATGAGTTATTGTGGCCAGCAACAACCCCTTCTTATTTGATATTAGTAATAATACTAAATAAAGGGGGACCCTTAGTCAAAAAATCCAAAAAAATTAATTAGTATTTATTTCCTTTCTCAAATAAAACTTACTATCATAAGTTAGGGAAATTCCTTTGAAAATCTTTAAAATAAACCTAAGTTTATGATAGATCAAAACATAATATTTCTTTGAATAAAAATACCGCATCCATCGCAAAAAATGGATATCCTTTGTGAAAGAAAAATATTTTAAAATTGTGATTCCGCGATATTGCGATAGCGCGATCCCAAAGAACTATACATTAAAGTATTTATCGCAAACCGCATATCACATAAAAGTTGTTTAATAAGTTATATTTTGTGAAATTGTGATTCTGCGATTTTGCGATATTGTGATTTCACGATAATATTAGACTACGATTTATCGATGTTGCGATTTGCGATGATTGCGATCCGCGATATTGCAATTTTGCGATATTGCACAGCAAATCGCAGATTCTTCTAGCGCGGTGTCCAAAGTAAATCTTTTCATAAATAAATATCCGTTATGCGCTTTGATGTCAAAATTAATGAATGGATTGTTAATCATTGATGGAAAGGATTTTGTTTTGATTGAAAGGTTCTTTCACGTTTTTATATGCCTTCAGCATTTAAAACTATCTCGTCACCTTTCTCATCTCATTACTCTCACTTAATTCGTAAACACCGCAGGCACGAAGGAGCAGAAGACTATACAAAGCATTCACAGAGCATTATGGGTAAGAAAGAGAAAGTTCTGAGTGCTGAAAACAAAGAGATGGCTTCCCTGTATGCGGATATTGCTTGCAATAAGGACGTCGGTATCACTACCTGGGAGGGCATGCATAATCTGCTCGAAGAAGAAAATCCCAGGGTAATGGAAGTCGCGGCAACTGCTGGATCAAGTAATTCCTCTGAAGCGTCTCTTACGGAATTGGCTTGTTCATTTCTTCACAGAATAACAGCAAGACCGAGAATTCTTCCATATATAGATATGGTAAAATGGGTGCTGGATAACACCGATATTTCAGACAGGCAATTTAGAACTCCAGGACAAGAACTCATCGGGTCATTCACTACAGAATATTTGAGGCTTATGTATCACTTACCGGAACCTCAGGTGACTTACAACAAACAATTTATGGAGAAATTTGCTAGAGAAAATGAAAATTTGGCGAAATGCACCAAGGAATGGACCAAAAGAGAGGAACCATTGAAGAAAAAAAAACACGGTATGTACAGTACTGGTTCGCTCACCTCTCCATATTGTTTCGCTGCTGCTATGTTATGCAGGCTTTTTTGAAAGCCTGACATAAATATGGTCTTGCCTGAATGGCTCCCTTTGTTGAATGCTGCTGTTAACGCTACAATTGTAGACTGGGCCAAAATTTTGTCTGATAATTTAGCTACTGCCATTTTCAATTACCGATCCAAACGGACTGTTTCTCAGAGGATTTATCCTCCTTTTTATCTATCTGCCTATGTTATGGATTCAATTTGTTTTGTTTCTAAATTCCCTTTGATGGGTTGGCAATGGACAATTCATGATCCCTTGCCTATTCATGTCTATCACAAAGAGTTGTGGGAATCAAATTTTGTTCCTCATTTTTACAAAATTTTCCATGGCATAATGCTGCCTCTGTACAGAATATTGTATAATAAGGATGCTCCAAGGTTATCCCCGGAAGCAGAAGTCGACATTCTCCCTGTCGCAAGATGGTTTGGAGAAGAGTTGTTTACTTATGTGAGGGTTTTTGGAAGCTCTGCTTCCCCCCATGTTTTACCCCTGTATGTTCCGGATAAACTTGTAGCTCGGGAGATTGCTTATCAAACCTATGGTGAAGGAGGTTTGACAAAGGAATTAAAGGAGAAGAAGAAGGGCATTTGGCCACAATTTCCCGTAGCTTGTGGAGCATTTTCATTGTTTGATGTTGGTCACACATTCAAAGAGGTAAGCAATATTACATGCTTACAACTGTTCAAATTTTCGAGAAGGTTATTTGATCCAATTGATGTTGTTAAAAATTTCACCACTGCAATCAAAGTAAGAGTGTTTTCTGGAGAAGAAGATCCTTTTGATGATATGTTTCAAACAAAATGTTCATTTAGAGAAGTTTTGCATTTAGCTCAAACACAGTTATCCCCAGAAGATTTTCAGAAATTTAAAGTTTACAGAGAGAGAAGACTAACTACTATCCCTTTGGAAAATTTACGCTTGGAACCCACAAGGGAACCAACTCCTAGTGTTAGTCTTAGTGGCAGCTCGATACATAAAAGTCTAAGTCGAATTCTGACAAAGAGACTTCTGAGCATTCTAAAAAGATTGATAATGATGAAAGCTCAGTGAAAGATACAGCTCAATCAAAAGAGCTTTCACAACAACAGACTTTTACGACTCCACAGTTGAATCTTCCACCTCTCAATGTGCAGCAACCAACAGTCAGGACTGAATTGGACAAAGAATGGGAAACTTTTAATCAATTGCTTAATGTAGAAGGACAGAATATACAGACCCCTGTACAGACAACAAAAGTTTTGAGCACGGGAATAAGTAGTAACGTCACAGAAACTGAGCATATACCTATCACTCCCTCTTCCGAAATTGTACTCAATATAGAGGACATTCCTCCTCTAGATGTATTCTACAGCCCGCAGTATAAAGCAGTAGTGAGGAAGCAGAGGAAAAAGAGAAAGTTAGAGAGCTCAATCTCTACTGAGGCAGAACAATTAGATGTCTTATGGAAGGATCCTACTACGGATCCAACTGAAAATCTTGCCAAGCTATCTCAGATTACAGGAGCTTATGCCTCCGCAACTATTGATAAAGCATCTGAGGTAAAGCTATTATTAAATGAAAAAGAAGATCAGATACAAGCTCTGCAACAACAATTGCAACAAGCCTGTGCTAACAGTGAAGCACAAATAAAACTTGAAGAGTTACAGCAAGAGCTTCAAAAGATGCAAATTGGTTATCAGAAAAATTTGGCAGATAAAGAGAAACAAATACAGATTATCCAAGAAGAGCACAAAGACGACCCTAAGCTTCCAGAGTTTATTTCAGAGTCTGTTTCCTTGAACAAACAACTACTACATCAGCAAGACATACTATGCCAGAAAATCTCGCAATACAACTCTTTTTGTCAAGAAAGTGATCAAATCACTAATCATGTCGTAGAATTATGACATGATTATGATTTAACTAATGAAAGAGTTACTAATTATATGGCATGGAAAAATACAGAGGAAGGAAGAAAAGCAGGAGCACCGATCATAAATGATAGTCATAAAGAACTACTCTTCAACAATTGGGATGTATAGCTCAGAGAAGCAGAAAAAACAGCAGAGGAAGCAGCTACAACAGTAGAAAAAATTACTGATTGTGTAAATAAAAATTTGCACAAAGTTAATTTGATTTCAGAGATTATTCCAGGACACCTTCCGCAAGCACAACAATTACAAACAGAATGGAGGCAAAAGGCTAATGAAAAGGCAAAGTCAATTCAAGAACTAACAAGATTAAACTGGGATTCTTACTGGACATATATAGTAAAACCCCACAGTCAATGCAGTGTGCTTAGTTGCATCATTAATTCTGCCGAGAAGATTGCTCCTACACTTGTCGATTCTGTCTTTTCAGGGCAGTTGAAATCTGAAGTCGGCCAACCACCTCTTCTCAAAACAATGCTGGATGCTTGCAAGATCAAAGATCAAATTCATAAGTAGATAGTTGATAGTCTTTATTTTTAGATTTAGTTTTAGTTTTACTATATTTTTGCCTAGGAAAAGGACGGTCATTTAAACCGAATTCTAAATTTTTGTAATAAACTATTTTTAGATTTTAGTTATTAGTATTTAAACCCTTCTCATGCATTTAGAGAAGGGTCCTGAAATTTGTCAAAAACTTATCCTCAGAACATGCACTTCTGCACCCTCAGAGGAGGTTTTGATAAATGAATGGAACAAGATTTATTGATATCTGTGTCTAATATCTGTTACTGATGTTGCATTTCTGTACTCTTCATAGATGTTGGATTAAGAAAGAGATAAATCATTATTGCTTCTAGCTCATGAGTAGAACCATTTATAAATGGTACTTTTATCTCTTAACTGTTTCTGTTTCTGTGTTAAAAGTGATATTTATGTTTAGTTGTTTATATGTTAATGTTTGAATATTTGAGTTATCATTTGGCATTTTTGTATGGTGATAATTATTTATTTGTGCTTGATATATGAATAGCTTAATATGCGATATGTTTTCCACAACTGTTTCATCTAACTTTTTATGTGAAATAGTTTATCTTTATTGAATTATTTTCTCATAATAATTGAATGATTTTTATTATCAATTGTTATCTGAAATCCTTTTAGATCGCATATATTGAAAGATTACATCCCGGGTTAGTTTAGAGTTAGATATTTCTTAGAATACAGTTTGCATATGAATAGATTAGAAATAGATTAAAATCATTTTAATTAGGAAGTTTAGAAAAGAAATATCAAATCTCAAACACACACACACATATTGGGAAACTGGTCCCATTATCCCCAGTCGGACCCACTACACCAAATGGAAAAGGAACTGCTAACCAAGGTCCAGACCGGGTGGGTATCCCCCTTGTTGTAGACCTGACTTTTGGGGCTTCAACATATTTGGTGCTAGAAGGAGGGCCTGAACCTCCGAATGGCAAGTGAATCTAAATCTAAATACCATTCTAAGAGTAAATCACCCTCACAATCTTCCCCGACTTCTCCATCATACTCAAAAATTTTAAATCTAGAACTAGAAGTCGAAAGAAGAATAGACACTGCCACAAACCCTGACTTTTCAGAAGAATCTGCTATTGCACCTCTGCAAGTCAAATCTTCAGTCCATAAACTTCATTACCATCTGGATCTATTACTAGTTGGGATATCTTTCAAGATCAATTTTTGACTAAATTTGGTGATGACAGATCTACAACAACATTGATCAATGATTTGTCTAATCTTAGAGCTGATTCAAAAGAACTTGTCAAGGATTTCAATTCTCGTTTCAATAAATTGTTAAACAAAATTCCTACTGCTTCCAAACCAAGCGAAGAAGTGCGAAGTGAATGGTACATTTCTGCTTTGCCATCAAACATAGCAATCTTTGTTGATAGGGCTAATAAAACAACTTTAGCAGACAATATGAAAGAAGCAATAGCAGTAGAGAAACGAATCATTGCTTTAGAAAAGAAAAATGCAATAGAAGAACGAAAATCCAAGAAGGTCACTTTTAAGGATGATCCCAAGAAAAAACAACCAAAAGATCCATTTGATTTAGAAGGATTGCAGAAAGTTTTGAAAACCATGTCCAATGAAATGGTTGATATCAAGAAACAAGTAGCAGAAACCTCTTCTAAAAAGTCTTTCAAGCCTTTTAGAAGGAATCCTTCAACTGATCAAAAGCCACCAAATGCTATTACAAATGTTGAATCAGAAGAAGAAGAGGAAGAGACTGTTACTGAAGAAACTACTGATGAAGAAGAGGTGGTAGAAGTACAAGGCATGTGGGATTTCATCCTCCCAGATGAGGAAGACCAAGAAGCATCCCCAGTTAGCACTAGAAATAGAAATCAACTTGATCCTCCTCAAACTACTCCTAAGCCAAAGAGCACAAGCTCATTGGCTAAGGATAAAGTTGCACCTAAGAAAACAACGTCCAAAGCAATTCAAACTAGCCCAGTCCAAACAGATTCATCAATTCCATCAAGAACATTGATTGTTCCGGATGAAATGGAGTATAACATTATAGAAGATATGAAGAAGACTAGGGCAAACATCACTTTTTATGAATTGAGCAAGTTAAAACATCAGCAAAAAGTACTTTTGAAAGAATTACATGCTGTACCAGAAAAACCTTTGCCTGATCCTGTAATTTCTCAAGCTTCTAATGATATGGGAAGACCTCCAACTAATTCAATCAGTAAAGTTGATCTTGAAAATATCGCTTTAATTGGAGGAAGGTCGAGATCTCATACTCCTCCATTTCTTCTTACTTATGAAGTTTTTAATAAAAATTTGCATAACTGTTTAGTGGATTCCGGAGCTTCATCTAATATTCTACCAAAATCAGTATGTGCAAAATTGAACGTTCAACCACAAAAATCTGCTGTGCGCATAGTGCAGTTAGATCGATCGCAAGTTGAAGTGATTGGCGAATTAAACCAGGTTACCATAAGGCTATCATCAAATCCAAAGGTATGTCAAGTCATTGATATTTTAGTTGCAGATATTCCAGAATTTTATGGCTTAATTCTTAGCAGAGATTGGTCAGAAAAACTTCATGGATACTTTGCAACCGATTGGTCGCACATGTGGCTTCCTTACAATGGTAAACCAAATCAGATAAAGGTTGAGCGAGAAAAGCATCAAAAATACATAGTAACAGAATTGGAAGGAGAAAATGAACCAGTTGCATACAACAGTAATATCATTGGCAATTACTTAGTTGATTCTTTCTTAGGAAATTTCAATGCTCATACTTCACCTTATTTAGAACATTCTGTTTTATCTCAAATAGAAAATTTTTCTCAAACAGACAATTCTAAATGTATTAATTTTGTAGATACTCCTGTAAATAAATCTTTATTTTGGAAATTATTTTTTGATGGTTCTAAGTCTAATGAAGGAGCAGGAGCAGGATGCGTGTTGGTTAGTCCAGAGGGAAACAAGATTATGCTAACCTGCATACTTGAGTTTGAATGTACTAATAATACCACAGAATACGAGGCTTTAGTCCAAGGGTTATATAAAGCAATCGGATTGGATATCAAATATCTGCAAGTTTTCGGAGATTCAGAAATTGTAATCAAACAGGTACGCAATACTATACATTGTTTATCAGGTCATTTAAAGAATTATCAATCTTTAGTTCAAGATCTGACTGAACATTTTATAGCATTCAATATTTCACCAATTCCTAGAATCCAGAATGCTAGTGCAGACCTATTAGCCAATGTAGCCTCTAAGCTTATTCCTGCAGAAGACTTTAGTCCTGATCGATTTTCAATTGAATTAATCTTTAGACCTTCGATTCCTGATAATGTTACCAATTGGAGAATTTTCAACGATGATCCTGATATTGTAAGCTTCCTCACATCTGAAGGATCTTATACCAATCAAATAATCGATGAAGACCAACATGACAAACAATTACAACATGATAGCACTAATAATGCTATTCCAAAGTCAATAGTCAAGTTAGAAGACCTTTATGATTTGAAAGACCGATTTAAAAGATCTACCAATTCAAAATTACAAATTTCAACTTTGAATTATGAATTAGTAAATCTAGGAACTGATACCAAACCACAGAATATCAACCTAGGCCTTGGTCTAACTCCTGAAGAAAAATCAGCATATGTTCGTCTTTTGAAACAATATAAAAGTGTCTTTGCTTGGAACTACGATGAACTCAAAACTTATGACACTTCTATCATCCAACATACTATCCCAATGATGAATGATGAGAAACCTGTACAACAAAAACTGAGAAAAATCCATCCCAATCTAGAAAATCAAATCAAATCTAAACTCAATAAGTTATTGAAAGCCAAAATTATTTTTCCTGTTCGACATTCTAAATGGGTTTCCAATATGGTTCCTGTTAGAAAGAAAAACGGAGATATTAGAATTTGCATTGACTTTCGAAATCTTAATAAAGCTTGCCAAAAAGATAATTTTCCTTTGCCTCCCATGGAGAAAATATTACAGGCAGTTGCAGGATCAGAATTAATGTCTTTCTTAGATGGTTTCTCTGGCTACAACCAAGTGTTAGTCCATCCAGATGATCAATTGAAAACTACATTTAGAACCAAATGGGGCACTTATGCATATCAAAAGATGCCTTTTGGTCTGATCAATGCTGGTGCCACATTTCAAAGAGCCATGGACATCGCTTTCAAGGGATTAGTTAACAAATCAATGGTAATTTACTTGGATGATATAACTGTATATTCCAAAAAGCGAAGCAATCATCTTAGAGATTTGAAGCAGATCTTCCAACGTTGTCAAAGGTATGGAATTTCACTTAACCCGAAAAAATCCTTTTTCGCATTAAGTGAAGGAAAACTTCTTGGATTCATAGTGTCAAAATATGGAATTCACATTGATCCTGATAGAATCAAGGAGATTTCTGAAATATCCTTACCTCACAACAAGAAAGCTATGCAATCTTTCCTCGGCCAAATTAATTTTGTAAAGAGATTTGTACCAGATTTTTCAAGAATTGTATCTCCTTTACAAACAATGATTAAAAATAATTCAAACTTCAAATGGGGCCAAGATGAATATGAGGCATTCAATCTGATTAAACAAGCAATCATTAATGCTCCCTCTTTAGCAACTCCAAATTTTTCCAATCCTTTTATTTTGTACACATTTTCCTCTCATAAATCTTACGCTGTGATTCTCACTCAAGCAAATCAAGACAAAGCAGAAGCCCCAATTGCTTTCTTCAGTTCAAATTTACAGGGAGCTGAGTTGAATTACTCAGATGTGGAGAAACAAGCTTACGCTGTTTTCAAAGCAATTAAATATTTCAGACCCTTTTTACTTAAAACCCATACAAAAATCATTGTACCGTTTCCAGCGGTAAGAAATCTTTTAGTCCAAAAAGATGTGGGTGAGAAAAGAGCTAATTGGATTACTGCCTTACAAGAATATGATGTTGAGATCAAACCAACAAATATTGTTAGAGGTCAAGGCTTTTGCAAAATACTAGCTGGAGCATCACAGATTTCTAAGAAATCATCTGAAGAGATACAAACGTATGAGGTAAGCCTAAACGATGTTGAATCATTATATGCTGATATCACTTTTTATCTGAAGAATGGATATGCCCCTCCAAATCTCGATCACACCAAGAAAAGAGCCTTAAGGTTGAAGGCTAAACAATATCAGCTTGTAAACGATGTTCTTTTTAAAATGAATTACGATTCTGTTCTTCTTAGATGTTTGGAGAAATCTGAAGCTGATAAAGTCTTGCAGGAACTTCACGATGGGCCAGCAGGTGGACATTATGCTGGAGATGCTACTGCACATAAAATTCTTCGCGCAGGCTATTACTGGCCCACTTTATTCAAAGATTCCCATAGCTATGTAAGAAGATGCCAAGTTTGTCAAGCCGCAGCTAGAAGACAAAAGAAACCATCATTGCCATTACAACCAGTAAACATTGAACAACCTTTTGATCAATGGGGATTGGACATAATAGGTGAGATCGTTCCTCACTCTTCTAAGCAACATAGGTATATCATTACTGCAACTGATTATTTTACGAAATGGGTAGAAGCAGTCCCTCTCAAGACTGCTAATGCTGAGCATATCATTGAATTCATAGATCAGTTCATAATCACTAGGTTTGGTTTACCTTCTGCTTTAGTATTTGACAATGCATCATATTTTTCTGGTAATGCTATGACTGAATTTGCACTCAAGAGAGGTTTTAAACTTAAATACTCTGCCAACTATTATCCACAGGGAAATGGGTTAGCTGAATCCACAAATAAAAACTTAATCAGAATCATTAAGCGAACCATTGATAAAAATCATAAAAATTGGCATAAGTCTTTAATATATGCTTTATGGGCAGATCGAATAACACAGAAGGCTTCTATTGGTACTTCTCCCTTTAATTTAGTTTATGGGAAAGAAGTAGTTCTTCCAATTCATTTAGCAATTCCTTCTTTGGCCTTAGTTCAATATATTGATAGAGTACCAACTTCTTCCTTGCAACTAAGACAAATGGAAATAATTAAGTTAGAAGAACAACGAGAAAAAGCCAAAATAACTCATGCTCATCATCAAGCATTAGTAAAATCTTCTTTTGATTCAAACATGATAACCAGAAAAGACTTTCGGGTTGGAGATCTTGTTTTAAAATGGGACAAGGCTCATGAGGAAAAAGGAAAACATACGAAATTTCAACGAATGTGGCTTGGTCCTTTTCAAATTGCAGAAATCATAGGTCCATCTACTTTTATGTTACAGGATTTAACAGGCAAAAGAGAATCTTTACCTGTTAATGGACAAATTCTCAAAAAATATTTTCCATAGGAGATCATTCTTCTATTTTGTATATTAGTTTTCTTTATTGTCAAAATAAAACGAGTTGTTAATGGTTACATTTGGAATTCACAAAGAAGAGATAAATTCTCTTTGTAGATTTTGTTTCTTCACTTTTTATGAATAGAATTCTTTTCAGAATATTGATCATTGTTGTTCAAAGATACAGTTAAAAAACTTTAGTCTTGAAATGATACTAGTTTCAACTTTGAAAACTTTGATGAAAGGCAACTTTTAGTGAAAGATTGTTTTATATCAGTTCAATGAAAGGTATCAATAACAAAACAAAGTTTCTCTTTAGAAAAGTTCCTTCTAAAAACTCTACCATTGTCGTCCAGAGCTATCTTAGGGAAACAATGATATCCTCCCCGCTTAGAAAATTACAATCTTCAAAGAATTATCCAATAATACACTTTTTAACTTAAAGAGTAAGAGGTCTCATCACGAGCCGACTTATCATGATCATAGATATTATAGCTTGTTGACTTTGCCAATACTGCATACCATAACAGGGCAATGACTCAAGATTGTTGCAATCAAAAGACAAGGGGTCTCATCACGAGCCAGCTTGTTCAACAAGGTTATAAATCAAGTGAATGGCTTTGTCATGAGTTGGCTACCAAACCAAGACATTGTTCTTTAAGAATAATAAAAAAAAAAAGCATAAGCAATAAGTGTAAATATGGATTTCTCTTTGAAAATTGTATTTTTCTCTAAGTAGGATACAGGATTGTTGCTGGGTAACAGGTAACCCTGTCGAGGCTATAAACGCTTGCTGGCAGCAGTGGCTCTACCTACGACAAATGAGCATATTTAAAGCTAATTTATAGAGAAGCCTTTGTTTTTATCTTTTTAAACCAAGTAATGACTGATGTAAATACAAGGACTAGCTTGAGGAAGTGAATAATCAAAAGTTGAATATAGAAGGAACGAAATATCATTTATATATTGAAGCATAATGTACTTTGTCTTTTTATAATAAAGTTTGATTTTCTGGAAAATTTTCTGTTTTGAAAAATTTAGAAAATCCAAAAGAAATGCAGAGATAACTGGTTCTTCCAAGTGAATCGCCAATTGTTGTGGCCAGCAACAACCCCCCTTCTTATTTAATATTAGTAATAATACTAAATAAGTAGGGACCCTTAGTCAAGAAATCCAAAAAATTAATTTAGAATTTATTTCCTTTCTCAAATAAAACTTACTATCATAACTTAGGGAAATTCCTTTGAAAATATTTAAAAATAAAACTAAGTTTATGATAGATCAAAATATAATCTTCTTTGAATAAAAATACCACATCCATCGCAAAAAATGGATATCCTTTGTGAAAGAAAATTCTTTTTGCAATTCCACGATATTGCGATAGCGCGATCCCAAAGAACTATACATTAAAGTATTTATCGCAAACCGCATATCGCAGAAAATTTGTTTCAAAAGTTATACTTTGGTGAAATTGCGATTCTGCGATTTTTCGATATTACGATTTTGCGATAATGTTAGGTTGTGATTTGCGATAATTGCGATCTGCGATATTGCGATTTTGCGATATTGCACAACAAATCGCAAATCGCATTATCGCAGATTCTTCTAGTGCGATGTCCAAAGTAAATCTTTTCATAAATAAATATCCGTTATGCGCTTTAATGTCAAAATTAATGAATGGATTGTTAATCATTGATGGAAAGGATTTTATTGTGATTGAAAGGTTGTTTCACATTTTTATCTGCCTTCAGCATTTAAAACTATCCCGTCACCTTTCTCATCTCATTACTCTCACTTGATTCGTAACACCGCAGGCGCGAAGGGGTAGAAGACTATACAAAGCATTCATAGAGCATTATGGGTAAGAAAGAGAAAGTTCCAAGTGCTGAAAAAAAAGAGATGGCTTCCCTGTATGCAGATACTGCTTGCAAGAAGGATGTCGGTATCACTACCTGGGAGGGCATGCATAATCTGGTCGAAGAAGAAAATCCCAGGGTAATGGAAGTCACGGCTACTGCTGGATCAAATAATTCCTCTGAAGCGTCTCTTACGGAATTGGCTTGTTCATTTCTTCATAGAATAGCAGCAAGACCGAGAATTATTCCGTATACAGATATGATAAAATGGGTGCTGGATAACACAGATATTTCGGATAGGAAATTTAGAACTCCAGGACAAGAACTCATCGGGTCATTCACTACAGAAGATTTGAGGCTTATGTATCACTTACCGGAACCTCAGGCGACCTACAACAAACAATTTATGGAGAAATTCACCAGATAAAATGAAAATTTGGTGAAATGCACCAAGGAATGGACCAAGAGAGAGGAAACATTGAAGAAAAACAAACACAGTATGTACAGTACTGGTTCGCTCACCTCTCCATATTGTTTTGTTGCTGCTATGTTATGCAGGCTTTTTGGAAATCCTGACATAAATATGGTCTTGCCTGAATGGCTCCCTTTGTTGAATGCTGCTGTTAACGCTACAATTGTAGACTAGGCCAAAATCTTGTCTGATAATTTAGCCACTGCCATTTTCAATTACCGGTCCAAACGGACTGTTTCCCAGAGGATTTATCCTCCTTTTTATCTATCTGCCTATGTTATGGATTCAATTTGTTTTGTTTCTAAATTCCCTTTGATGGGTTGGCAATGGACAATTCATGATCCCTTGCCTATTCATGTCTATCACAAAGAGTTGTGGGAATCAAAGTTTGTTCCTCATTTCTACAAAATTTGCCATGGCATAATGCTGCCTCTGTACAGAATATTGTATAATAAGGATGCTCCAAGGTTATCCCCGGAAGCAGAAGTCGACATCCTCCCTGTCGCAAGATGGTTCGGAGAAGAGTTGTTTACTTATGTGAGGGTTTTTGGAAGCTCTGCTTCCCCCCATGTGTTACCCCTGTATGTTCCGGATAAACTTGTAGCTCAGGAGATTGCTTATCAAACCTGTGGTGAAGGAGGTTTGACAAAGGAATTAAAGGAGAAGAAGAAGGGCATTTGGCCACAATTTCCCGTAGCCTGTGGAGCATTTTCATTGTTTGATGTTGGTCACGCATTCAAAGAGGTAAGCAATATTACATGCTTACAACTGTTCAAGTTTTCAAGAAGGTTATTTGATCCAATTGATGTTGTTAAAAATTTCACCACTGCAATCAAAGTAAGAGTGTTTGTTGGAGAAGAAGATCCTTTTGATGATATGTTTCAAACAAAATGTTCATTTAAAGAAGTTTTTCATTTAGCTCAAACACAGTTATCCCCAGAAGATTTTCAGGAATTTAAAGTTTACAGAGAGAGAAGACTAACTACTATCCCTTTGGAAAATTTACGCTTGGAACCCGCAAGGGAACCAACTCCTAGTGTCAGTCTTAGTGGCAACTCTAATACAGAAAAGTATAAGTCGAAGTCTGACAAAGAGACTTCTGAGCGTTCTAAAAAGATTGATAATGATGAAAGCTCAGTGAAGGATACAACTCAATCTAAAGAGCTTTCACAACAACAGACTTTTACCACTCCACAGTTGAATCTTCCACCTCTCAATGTACAACAACCGACAGTCAGGACTGAATTGGACAAAGAATGGGAAACTTTTAATCAATTGCTTAATGTAGAAGGACAGAATATACAGACCCCTGTACAGACAACAAAAGCTTTGAGCACAAGGATAGGTGGCACCATCACAGAAACTGAGCATATACCTATCACTCCCTCTTCTGAAATTGTACTCAATATAGAGGACATTCCTCCTCTAGACGTATTCTACAGCCCGCAGTATAAAGAAGTAGTGAGAAAGCAGAGGAAAAAGAGAAATTTAGAGAGCTCAATCTCTACTGAGGCAGAACAATTAGATGTCTTATGGAAGGATCCTACTACGGATCCAACTGACAATCTTGCCAAGCTATCTCAGATTACAGGAGCTTATGCCTCCGCAACTATTGATAAAGCATCTGAGGTAAAGCTATTATTAAATCAAAAAGAAGATCAGATACAAGATCTGCAACAACAATTGCAACAAGCCTGTGCTAACAGTGAAGCATAAATAAAACTTGAAGAGTTACAGCTAGAGCTTCAGAAGATGCAAATTGGTTATCAGAAAAGTTTGGCAGATAAAGAGAAACAAATACAGATTATCCAAGAAGAGCACAAAGATGACCCTAAGCTTCCATAATTTATTTCAGAGTCTGTTTCTTTGAACAAACAACTACTGCAGCAGCAAGACATATTATGCCAGAAAATCTCGCAATACAACTCTTTTTGTCAAGAAAGTGATAAAATAACTAATCATGTCATAGAATTACGACATGATTATGATTTAACTAATGAAAGAGTTACTAATTATATGGCATGGAAAAATACAGAGGAAGGAAGAAGAGCAGTAGCACCGATCATCAATGATAATCATAAAGAACTGCTCTTCAACAATTGAGATGTACAGCTCAGAGAAGCAGAAAAAGAAACAGAGGAAGCAGCTACGAATTGCAAGCGAAATGGAGGCAAAAGGCAAAAGGCTGATGAAAAGGCAAATTCAATTCAAGAACTGACAAGATTAAGCTGGGATTCTTACTGGACATATCTAGTAAAACCCCACATTCAATGCAGTGCACTTAGTTGCATCATTAATTCTGCTGAGAAGATTGCTCCTACACTTGCCGATTCTGTCTTTTCGGGGCAGTTGAAATCTGAAGTCGGCCAACCACCTCTTCTCAAAACAATGTTGGATGCTTGCAAGATCAAAGATCAAATTCATAAGTAGATAATTGATAGTCTTTATTTTTAGATTTAGTTTTAGTTTTACTATATTTTTTCCTAGGAAAAGGACGGTCATTTAAACCGAATCCTAAATTTTTGTAATAAACTATTTTTAGATTTTAGTTATTAGTATTTAAACCCTTCTCATGCATTTAGAGAAGGGTCCTGAAATTTGTCAAAAACTTATCCTCGGAACATGCACTTCTGCACCCTCAGAGGAGGTTTTGATAAATGAATGGAACGAGATTTATTGATATCTGTGTCTAATATCTATTACTGATGTTGCATTTCTGTACTCTTGATAGATGTTGGATTAAGAAAGAGATCAATCATTATTGCTTCTAGCTCATAAGTAGAACCAGTTATAAATGGTATTTTTATCTCATAACGGTTTCTGTTTATGTGTTAAAAGTGATATTTATGTTTAGTTGTTTATATGTTAATGTTTGAATATCTGAGTTATCATTTGGCATTTTTTTACGGTGATAATTATTTATTTGTGCTTGATATATGAATAGCTTAATATGCGATATGTTTCCCACAACTGTTTCATCTAACTTTTTATGTGAAATAGTTTATCTTTATTGAATTCTTTTCTCATAATAATTGAATGATTTTTATTATCAATTGTTATCTGAAATCCTTTTAGATCGCATATATTGAAAGATTACATCCCGGGTTAGTTTAGAGTTAGATATTTCTTAGAATAAAGTTTGCATATGAATAGATTAGAAATAGATTAAAAGCATTTTAATTAGGAAGTTTAGAAAAGAAATATCAAATCTCAAACACACACACACATATTGGGAAACTGGTCCCATTATCCCCAGTCGGACCCACTACACCAAACGGAAAAGGAGTTGTTAACCAAGGTCCGGACCGGGTGGGTATCCCCCTTGTTGTAGACTACGATTTTCGGGGCTTCAACAACGATTTAGGAGTTTCAAGAAGCTCGAGCAGTTACATATTGCTTTTGTTTGTATTTAAGGAAGGGAGAAAGAGTGAAGAAGGGTTCTGAGTTCTACACCTCTTGGGGATTACATTTTGTACTTCTTTTTCTGATGGGTAATGAAAGTAACGGTAATTTTCCTGCAACTGTTGATGGTGATTCGTGTTTCTTGTGCCATTTTGTGTATTTTCTCCTTTGAATGAAGTGAAGTAATGTAGCAGTCGGTCTCTTAATTACATCTATGAGTAAGAGTTAAATAACCTTAATTTGCATTCCTTCATTCCATCTCTTCTCCCTTCACAAATTCTCTCTGAAACTTAAAAGTGGTAGGTTCTGTGTCTTCAGCATAATACTTTGAGTTTCCCCTCTCTTCACAAACTCCTGCTGAAACTTTGAAGTAATAGATTATGTGTTTACACCATATTATTTCGAGTTTCCTCTCTCTCCATGAATTTCCTCTGAAACTTAAAAGTGGTAGGTCCTGTGTATTCAGCATATTACTTTGGGTTTCCCCTACAGTTCTTCTTGCCATTCAGATATCGGCAGTGAATGCCATTATGAAATCTTTTATTATTCCTGGTCATTAAGGGTTTTAGAAAACTAGTCTCCAGAGGGATAGAACAAAGACCTCATGATAAAATCATTTCTGTGACACACTTTTTAAATGTCTTGAGCATTGATTCCTTTCACAACCAAGGGATTGTCTCTTAAGATACAACATTTTTTGGCGTCGTTGCTATGGACAAAGGCACGAATTTATTTTTCCGGTATTGAATCTATTTCTTGATGGTGAACAAGATTTAGATACAAATTTGGTTGTGTATTATCCACCTAGTGACTCCACTGATGAAGGTTTCAATAGATGAGGTATTTTGTGGACAAGAAAATGAGACAGCACTGTGGAAAATATAGATATCACAGTTTGAATCTTTTAAAGGAAGTTTTACTTTTCACTATCAATTTGGTGGTCTATTTTCCCTCACATATCAAGAAGATTGTTTCCTGCTTTATTTTCTCATAAGTATAAGGCCCAAAATGTACATTCTTTATTGAAGAAAGAATATTTTTCTTCCGATTGTATTATTGATCTTGACACAACTTCATCTCCTAAATATGAAAGGAGAGACGATTGTTGCATTACTATTCCTGAAGGTAATATGTCACAGTATGGACATAAAGATGAGGATTCATCATCTTTGGGTGATAACATTCTACCTCATAAGCAATCCGCTTCTTTCTAGCTTGGAACCAAGGTGATTTTCAAACCCTTGGTGCTGCCCACAATCCTCCATCAATATCCTTCAAAAGAATTCAAATTTTTGCCAAGTTTTTCTAGAGAGGAGGAAGATATTTCAACTGAACTACACGCTGAAAGACTGGAAGATCATTGCAATTTTCATAATTTTAATGATTTTGTGAATAGAGGAGAAACTAGTGGAGCTTCTCAGGTGTGTTTGCAAGAGGGGCAAGACTCTTGTCAAGAATTGTTATTATATGAAGAACATCAACATTATGAGGAACAAACCTTAGATATATCTTTCCGGCCTAAATGGTTATTAGCAGAAAACAACAATCGATCTTCTCACATACAACCACAAATTGAGGAGTCAAACAATGAAGGAAGCTACCTTGTTCAAAGAATTCTACATCAGCAGGATGTTAAAGAAAAGGAGGCAGCCAAAAATTTGTCTCATCAATTCTACGATCCGGTGGCTGACTATGTGACAACTTTCTTTCGTCAGCAACAAGCATTTATGCAAGGGTATGTGCAGAGCTCTGTATCTGGAAATTTTTCATTGTACATCCCTGTTTTGATTTTCAAATTTCCACAGTATGAGGGCATTAAGTCTAACATGCAGATGTTGGATTGGTGCCATTGGAAGGCTAGCTTCACCTGATAGAGTTCAAGCATGAATACATATGTAGGATTTGTGTATAAATAAGCTCAGAAGTTCAGCATTTTTAGTTGTAGTATTTTCATTTCGGTATTTTCAGTTTAAGAAAAAAGGAAGAAGTCCAAAGTGTAGTAGGTTTCGGGAGGATTTCATACTGGATCAACTCACATTTTGGATTGACTCCATGCAACATGAAGGTTATTTTTCTACAAGTGCTATTTTACTCCATGCCCAATAAAGGCTACTAATGTGCAAGTTCTATTTGACTCCATGCCCAATAAAGACCACTGATCTACAAGTTCTCAACACTTTTTTACCAAAGTGTTGTCCCCAATTGGAGCCATATGTTGTAGCCCAATTTGACTCAGCTAAAAGTCAAGAGAGGTTCTAAGAAGTTCAAGGTTATTGAGGAACAATTGTTAAAATTTCAAAAATACCTGTAATATGCTCAAAAGGATAAACACACTCTCAATGGGAATTCGTCATCAAAGGTGCACCAGAACCAAATCAAGGAAGCAACATCATTGGAGGTGTAATATAAGCCAGAGGAGCAGCAAAGAGAAAAGCATGCAGGATGGCTCAATTCATGCTTATTCACACATAGAAAAGTTCAAGAGCCAGACCGATGGGCACGTTTAGAACATTGCACACTGGACATGGTCGAGTCGGGCTCATTCACAAGCTTAGGAGAGATCATCACTTTTAAATACTAAGTAAATCTCAGGAAGGATAGCGGAGTTGAAGAGCGGTGACAGTAGAAAAAAAATAAATCGACTAAGACAGAAACACTCAAAATATTTCCAAAGGAGGCAATCGGATGGTGAGGATAGAATCGTAGATCTGAAGGGGAAAAGATTGACAATTGAGATGACATCACAAGTCAAATAATATATCTTGCAATGTGATGAGGAGAAGTGACACGTGTCAGCAAAACACAAATTCACATTGGTGATTATTGCGTTTATGTGTTAAGGACTTCCCAAGTTAAATAAAACAACTTGTGATGCATTAAGAATTGAAACTTGTGATGCGATAAAGAGAGGAGCCACGCGTTGGCACAACGATCCAGCACATATCGCATATCGGTGGGTTTAGAGCTTAGCATTAAGACTTCGCAAGGTAAAGTATTTTGTTTACGATGCGACAAGGACGGGAGATAGTAGTGTGAGACATTACAGTGAGACCGTTGGATCAAGTGAAGATCTACGATGGAGATTACATCGCACCTTCGCATCAACATTTGTATTGTTTACCATTTAAGTTATATGTTAATTTCACTGATATGTGATTCACCGTGATTGGTCACCATATTCTGGGACCCTACAACCACTGCTTCGCATATATGTCCATGGTAATCTTTAAAATGTAGTTTCACGATGCGGTGGGGCCCGATTGCATAAGCGCACATCCCAAGATTTAAAATATAAATGGTAAGGAAATTTAAAAAAACAATGGTATGCAAAGTGCGATATTGGGCAGATGCGATGTGGTTTCAAAAGAAAACTCCAAAGGTCTTCAAATATGGAGGTATGGAATTCGTGCGTTAAATCGCATTGGAGGAAAGAAGTAGGATTATAATGTAAAGCTGATGAAACACCTTGATAATGGAGGAAAGTCTGAACGCAGGAAGAGAGACTTAGCTAAGTGACCCGATGCATAGAAAAGGGGAAGAGAATATTAAAAATAGCAAGCACGTGTAGAAGAGGCGGATTCTAGTAGCAGGTGACATTATGATAGCGTTCAAAATTCAAAATCATGGGCAGAGTCGGGTGGAGATTCATTTATGCAACTTGTTAGGACAACATAGCCGAAGCGGAAGGAGACACATCAGAAACAAATCAGACTCAGCAAAGGGATTATATTCCAAGTGTATTTTTTTTCTTTGTCAATATTGAAGCTACAATGATGTCCTTGATTGCAATGTAATAAGTAGTTTAAGAGTTTATGCAGTTTAGGAGTTTCAATAAGGTAGAACAATTACAATGCACTTTTATTTGTATTTAACGAAGGGATAAAGAGTGAAGAAGGGCTCTGAGTTTTGGACCTTTTGGGGATTACATTTCGTACTTCTTTTCTTGATGGGTAAATGAAAGACGCATTAATTTTCCTCCAACTATTGATGGTGATTCATGTTTCTTGTGCCATTTTGTGTCTTTCTTCTTTGAATGAAGTGATGGAATGTAGCAGCCAACCTCTTAATTACATATATGAGTAAGAGGTAAGTAACCTTAATTTTCACTCCTTCACTCCATCTCTTCTCCCTTCAAAAATCCTCTCTGAAACTTAAAAGTGGTATATTCTTAGTATTCAACATATTGCTTTTGGTTTCCCCTCCCCACATAAACTTCTGATGAAACTTTGCAGTAATAGATTCTTTGTTTACATCATATTATTTCGTGTTTCCTCTCTCTCCATGAATTTCTCTGAAACTTAAAAGTGGTAGATTCTATGTATTCAACATATTACTTTGGATTTCCCTTGTAGTTCTTCTTGTAATTCAGATATCAACAGTGAACGAAATTATGAAATCTTTTATTATTCCTGATCATTAAGGGTTTTAGAAAATTAGTCTCTAGAGGGATAGAACAAAGTCCTCATGATCAAATCATTTCTGTGACACACTTTCTAAATGTATTAAGCACCGATTCCTTTCACAACCAAGGGATTGTCTCTTAAGATATAACATTTTTTGGCGCTGTTGCTGGGGATGAAGGCACAAAGTTATTTTTCCATGGGTATTGAAATCTATTTCTTGAGGGTGAACAATATTTAGATACAAATTTGGTTGTGTATTATCCAGCTGGCGACTCCACTAATGAAGGTTTCATTAGATGAGGTATTCTACGAGAAAGAAAATGAGACAGCATCGTCAAAAATACAGAAATCAGAGTTTGAATATTTTAAAGGAATTTTTACTTTTCAGTATCAATTTGGTGGTTTATTTTCCCTCACATATCAAGAAGATTGTTTCCTACTTTATTTTCTCAAAATATTACACGGCCCAAAATGTACATTCTTTATTGAAGAAAGATTATTTTTCTTCTGATTATATTATTGATCTTGAAACAACTTAATCTCTTAAATATGAAAGGAGAGATGGCTGTTGCATTACTATTCCTGAAGGTAATCTGTCACATTCTAGGCATAAAGATGAGGATTCATCGTATTTGTGTGATAAAATTCTACCTCATAACCAATCCACTTCTTGCCAGCTTGGAATCAAGGTGATTTTCAAATCCTTGGTGTTTCGCACAATCCTCCATCAATATCCTTCAAAAGGATTTAGATTTTTGCCAAGTTTTTCTACAGAGGAAGGAAGATATTTCAACTGAACTACACACTGAAAGCCTGGAAGATCATTACAGTTTTTATAATTTTAATGATTTTGAGAATAGAGGAGAAAATAGTGGAGCTTATGAGGTGTGTTTGCAGTAAGGGGAAGACTCTTGTCAAGAATTGGCATTATATGAAGAACATCAGCATTATGAGTAATAAACCTTAGATTTACCATTCCGACCTAAATGGTTATCAGCATAAAACAACAATCGATCTTCTCACATACAACCTCAAATTGAGGAGTTAAACAGTGAAGGAAGTTTCCCTATTCCAAGAAGTCTAGATCAATAGGATATTCAAGAGAAGGAGGCAACCGAAAATTTTTCTCATCAGTTCTATGATCCAGTGGTTGACTATGTGACAACTTTCTTTTATCAACAACAAGCATTTATGTAAGGGTATGTGCAAAGCTTTGTATCTGGAAAATTTTCATTGTACAATGGGTGAAAATGTGAAGTTGGGTTACACTTTTTGCTCTTTTTTAAGAAAAAACTTTCATTTTTTTCGGTTCTTCAACTTTCTGCAAGCAAAAACAAATTTTCTATTTATAATTTCATTTTGATATAAAATAAAAAGCTGTCAAAAATTTTGTTAGCTTTCTATTACTTACTTTTTGGAATTTTTTTATACACATTTGATATGTCAAATTAGCGTTTCTTTGACTGTCTATTTTTTAACAATCAACGGATTCATAGGAAGTCATGTTAATACGCAATGCTGTATTCTTTGAAAATTTGTGTTTTTGATAAACAAAATGTGTTACAACAATCTAGACAGAGTCTACTTCAGTTTCGTCATATTTAAAAAGCCAATGGATGCATATCATAATTACTAGAATTTTTTGAGCTGGTCCAATATGAAAAACTGCATCTTTTGAATATGTTTCGCGACGCAAGAAATTTCTTAACACATATGTTATAAACTAAAAATCTAAAAACTACCCATTAGAGATGACGGACCAATGTAATGTACCATAATTTTTTTCAATTTTTTTTACAATGTATTTTGGAAGATACAGAATTTTGATTTCACTGAATTACAATGACCTTCAGAAATTGTTTGCATCGGTTTTATTACAAAATTAATTAAAATTAGTAAATATTTATGAAATTCCATGAAAGTTATATTTCCTGAAAGTAGATTCAATTCTGAAAATGTTTGTCTTGGTTCCGACAGTTAATTCAGAATGTTTCATGGAGTTTAATCAGTCCAAAGTTGCAGAAACGTATTCAGGGCTTGGCTCTGCGTAACTGGTGATGCGTTAGTTCGGCTGAACTCTTAAACAAAGTTAGGCCGAACTGTTTTTTGCGTCGACAACCCGTTAAGTCAAACGACAAAGAAGTTCGACCGAACTATTTCTTAAAATTTCAGCCGAACTTTTACCTAACTTTCCGTCGGCCGGAATTATCGCTAAGCCCCTCAAAAAAAACATTTCACAGCAATATAAATTGTCGTGAAATCATTCATTATTTCACATGTTTTCGCACTTTTGGTCTGATTTTACAAAAGTCTTGATATGATTTTGCAAAGAATTATTTTGGGTTTAAGGACTTTTCTTGGAGGTACATTCAAAGGACTTTTCTTTGAGACACATTATTTTCATACATTTGATCTGATTTTGCTAGGAATTGTTTTGGGTTTAAAGAATTTTCTTGGAGGTACATTCAAAAGACATTTCTTGGAGGTATGTGATACAATTTTTTGGGCTTCATTTTTTTTTAAGTATGGATTTGGGCTTAATTTCGAAAGGAAATTTTTTGGTTTTTGGTTGAAGTAAATCTTTTACAATGATTTTTTAAAATGAGTTTTTGTGTAACTTTTTAAATGAAATTTTTTTGTAGGACTTGGAAGGAAATATTTTGAACTTCGTTTCATTTTTATAAGACATTTTTTTCTTGAATTTTTTAAAGTAAGTGTTTTGGATTGGAGTATGTATTTTTTGCAAAATTTTTAAAATGAGTTTTTTTTTAAATTAAATCTTTTGTGATGTTTTTTTTAATTGAGTTTTTGTCTAAATTTTTGAAGGAAATTTTTTGAACTTCATACTCTATTATCATGGGAAATAAAAGAAATTGTACGAGAAAATATGATCGAAAAAGAGACCCTGAGGAACGTAGAGAAGAGACGAGACAATATCGCAAAAGAAAGATAGAAGCACTCTCAAATATTGAAGGGGAAAATCAACCTCAACTAGAAGTTGAAACAGGTATGTAAATGTAAATATTATGATTTTTATATATTTAAAATTTTCCTAGTGTAAAATGTGAAGCTTAATTTTTATTTGATGAACTAATTTGAAAAATATTTTGCAATGTAAACATAGAGAGATATTCCTCAAAACATTGATGATGAGATACAAAATTTTGAAAGAGAAAGTGAAAGAGATATTGAAACAATGATTGAAGATGGTGAAAATGTTGAAAGAAATTCAAGTGAAGAAATTGAATCACAAGGTATATATATATATATATATATATATATATATATATATATGTTGAACACATGCATGTATTATTGAAATTATACATATATTTATTAGTTTAGTTATTTATTGAATATGTAAACTTATTATGTACTATTCATTTGAATATGTACAGATGAAATCAATGTTGATGATGAGATGTTAGAAAATGTTGACACTCACACATATGGAGATAAAAAAGCTGAACATTATATATGATATCGTTTTAACCACATTTTTTAGAAGTATTTCATAAAGGAAAAGGTGACAGTTCAAGCCCAAATGTTGAGACGTCTGAACAAAACATATAAATGATCAATCATTGTCCAACATGAAAGTGAAATGGAATAGATATGAATATATCCATACATCAATTCAAGGTGAAAATAGTGTTAAAAGAAATGAATTACGAGAAGAAGAAATTTTTGTGATAGACTTTTTTAGAAAGTTTGAGGCAGAAATTTACAAATACACCAAGAATTTCTATAGAGCTCGATGGCAAGACTTGCAATTCAAAAAATCACATGAATTTTTTCCACCAGGGACCATTTTGTCAGTAATTGATTTTGCAGAAAACTACACATTTGTTCCACAAAAATAAATTAAGAGTGAATACTATCATTCTGACCAAGTCTCCATGCTCGTCCATATTCTATATAGACATGCTGAAAAAAACATAAATTATATAGAAAGCACCAATGAAAATTGACATATTATTAAAGAATATCACTTTTATATCAGTGACGATCGTACACATGATACATATTTTGTACAACATTGTTTTGGAAAAATTTATGATTCCTTAAAAAATCATTAAATAACATTCAATGAACATTGGATATGCTCAGATGGATGCGCAGGTCAATTCAAATCTGCATGATCATTCTTTTGGTTGTGTTGTCTTCATATGAAAACCTACATTGAACATTGTTGGAATTTCTTTGAAACTAGCCATGGAAAAGGAGAACATGATGGTGTAGGGGCATGCATAAAACGCGCACTTCAAAGATATCAAATGAACCCCTCTGCAAGCCGACTTGTGGACGCAAAAGAAGTTGTTCAATGGTGCATCGCTTCTCTAAGCCATGAGACTAACCGATCAAGGGAAGTGCGAAGGTACATTCAATTTAATTTTTATTGGATATCTAATTTTAAACAGCGTACATTTATCACAATGATTATCTTTGATTATATTTTGATATCATATTTACATTCTTCTTTGAATTTTCCATATAAATGTTTTTTTGGCATATTGGGATCGAAGACGTAGATAGATCAATTGGAAATGACGTTGAAACAATAAAAGGGACTCGAAAATTGCATTCAATTAAAACAAAGTCGTCGAGAAATGTGTTTGCATTGGATAAAAGAAAATATTCTTGTTTTTGTCATCTTTACATAGACAACATAAAATCCAAGGACGTTTGTGAAAACAAAATGTATGTAAAATATTGGAAACATACAGAGCTAAACACAAAGGGTAAAATGTCCATTGAAATTTTTGAATAAATGCAATCAGAGGAGACTACAATATCATCCGATGGTGATCGAGTTTATGATCTTGTTAGAGAAGGTAACATTTTAATTGCTTTCTAATGATAAAGATCTAGAAATAAATTTGAATATGTATAATTTTGTTAAGTTTGTTTTATTGTGCAGGAGATGTTTTTGGTGTAATTTTACCTATTGACAACGATGAAAATGTGAAGTATTATTTGATGCATTGCACTGAATGAAAAATGAAATTATTAGAAGACTATAATGATCACGGATTTCCATATGAAAGAGGATCTATTATACTAAAAGGTTATTCTTTCAGAAAAACTAATCAAAGTGGGGATTTTGTTTACTTTGAAGACTATGAAATTGATTTCATAAGTTGTCAATATAGTCACTTGGTGTGTGCAGCACGCATAAAGTTGATCAAGGTTCAATCAAAGAAAAAAACAAAATTTAAGAAATGGAAAATGTCAAAATCCGATGATGAATGGATTATTGAAGATGACATTCCATTGGAATTTTTTTGATTGAACTTCCCAACAATTTATTCTCTTTGTATTATATGTTCTAAAGCTTCTAGTACTCAATTAAAAATTGAGCTACCTTGTTATGTTATCTGTGCAAGTGTTTGCACATGTACAAATTGTTTTGGTACATGCACACTCTAGTATCAACTAAAAGTAGCTTTTCTATACATGCATTGATGAAAAATGTTGCATGTATTGTATGTGTGTGTGTGTGTGTGTGTGTGTGTGTTCTAGAATGAAATTAACTATTCAAGAATTTTTACTATGTGCATTGATGAAAAATGTTTCACGTACTCAATATATATGTTCTAGAATGAAATTAACTGAAAGTAGTTTTTCTATGTGCATTGATGAAAAATGTTGCATGTACTGGATATATACACGAACTCAATGCACACCCAGTTTTTCTTGTGGGATTTTTTGGTAAAAGGTATCCACAATGTAAATAAATCATCCACAGTATAATTTTGTACGAAATTTCCTTTTAGACAAGAGACTCGAAGCACTTCTCCAACTTTTGGTGGGATTTGACCCACATCTCTATTCCTGATTGAAAATCTAGTACAAAATTTGTTTGTCAAATGGTCGAATATATTCTATGTGCATTGATAAAAAAATTTGTGCACGTATTGGATATATATATATATATATATATATATATATATGTTCTAGAATGAAATTAACTAAATGTCGTCAATTTACCAATTTATAAATCAACAAGGCTACCTAGTTGAGTGCATTAATGACATTGACCCCAATTCAACAAACATATATCTACTTCTTATATTTCCAATCAAAATTAAAGGGATTTATATGGGAAAGAGGCAGAACATATAGCCCATGAACTACTTTAGTTCATAGGTCAATGAAGGTATCATCATGTGGGAAAATGTTTCAAGAACACTTGATCGTACTTAAAAGTAATCTTAAGATTGTTTTTGATCTTTACATACTACATACTATTGTTTGAGTGAAAAAAAATTTAAAAACTTACCAAATGTACTTCAACCATCCAAAACTTGAATTTTAAAAACTTTTTGATTATATCAAAAAAAGTTACTTCGCATGTCATGCCAATTATAGTTCAACTATCCAATAAAAACATTAAACATTTAACATTATATCCCATGCCAAATTTATATTGAAATGGTATCCAAAACTTAGTTTTAAAAACTTTTTGATTATATCACAACATTGCTTCACATGCCTAATGTAATTAAACCATCCAAAACTTGAGTTTTAAAAACGTTTTGATTATATCACAACATTACTTCACATGGCATGCCAATTGTAGTTCAACTATCCAATAAAAACATTTAACATTATATGACATGCCAAATGTAGATTGAAACCATCCAAAACTTAAGTTTTAATTTTTTTTTGATTATATATCGTGCAACATTACTTCACATGCCATGCCAATTATAGTTCAACTATCCAATAAAAAAAATTTAACATTATATCACATGCCAAATGTAGATTGAAACCATCCAAAACTTAGCCTTTAATTTAACAAAAAATTATAGATCATAACATTACTTCACATTCCAAATGTACTTCAATCATAAAACTTGAGTTTTAAAAACTTTTTGATTATATCACAACATTAATTCACATGCCATGCCAATTATAGTTCAACTATCGAATAAAACATTTAACATTATATCACATTCCAAATGTAGATTGAAACCATCCAAAACTTGAGTTTTAAAAACTTTTTTATTATATCACAACATTAATTCACATGCCATGCCAATTATAGTTCAACTATCCAATAAAAACATTTAACATTATATGACATGCCAAATGTAGATTGAAACCATCCAAAACTTAACTTCTAATTTAACAAAAAATTATAGATCACAACATTACTTCACATGCCAAATTTACTTCAAGCATCCGAAACTTAAGTTTTAAAAACAAAAAAAATTATAACACATCATTACATAACATGCCAAATGTAGTTCAGAAGAAAAACATTAATTTATAGATGACAACATTACTAGTTGTTCAACTATCCAATACTTAAAAGTTTTAAAAACCAAACAAATTATATAACAACATTACTTCACATTCACATGCCAAAAGTACTAAAACCATCCAAAACTTAACTTTTTGGAACAAAACAAATTATATTAACATTGTAATAAAATATGTCCAAAAATTGTAGATCTCATAAAATATGACCAAAAATTGTAGATCTCACAAGTATCAAACTGTATCAAGTTATATATATATATATGACAGTGCATCTAGATAATATATAAAAAAAGTAAATTTAAGACTATCTAAATCTTGAAATCAAATCTACAAATCATGTCCATCAAATAGAGATGGATGTAGCGTCTTTCCTATCAGGGTCTCAATCCGCGCACTATCATGCGAAGCATGGGAAACCTGTACACAATGCACATGTACTTGAACATTAAAATTTGATGTTTTAAAAATGAGTGAGAATATATATATATAACTTCATGTAAAAAACAAAATATAAAAAAAATAAAAATAAAAATAAAAAATAAAAAATAAAAAATCATGCAATACCTCATGAGGTTCCCTCTCCATTTGTTCACCTGCTGCAAGTTCCATCCACCCCACCCCCCCATGGGAACATCTGCAACGGCAAACTGTACAATACACACACACACACACACACACACACACACACACACACACACATATATATATTAAAAAATTTCAAATGAAAATGCACGTGTACATATATAAACTTATTTTCAATAATATTAAAAAAAAAGTTAGACAACTTGTTCAAATGGTTGAAATGGTGTGGATGTTCCTATCTCCATCGCTAGAGTCCGTGGATTAAAGAAATCTTCTATAGAAACCTAAAATTCAAAATTTTAAAAGTATAAAATAACTCAAGATCAAGATCTCAATTTATAATAAAACTTAAATAAACTTCAATTTATAAATTATAACTTTTAAAAAAACATATATATATTTAAAAGTGAAAAATTGAATACTTATGTAGGTGAATATGGGACATCTCCTAAGAGAGGCTCCAAAAGAAAATCTCCAAAAACCTAAAATTCAAAAAATTTAAAATAACTCAAGATATAGATATATATATCTCAATTTTTAATGGAACTTTTTGAGGTGGAATATATATATATAACTTAAACATAAATTTTAAAAGTGAAAAATTGTCCATACTTGTTGTGGATCTGGCACATCTCCTAAGGAAGTAGAAGATACATCTCCCAAGGAAGAAGAATGTACCGCCATTCCAAAAACATCGGATAGAATCGGAATCTGTTAAAACATTTTATTATTATATATATACATGTACATGTGTGCACAATTATTTATTTTAAAAATATCACTTAAAAAACACTAACATTTGTCAACATATCTTGATGGTGAGACCCATCTTCATTGTTTGAACCAGAGGTCCCGAACGTGATAT
The DNA here is from genome assembly GCA_034641835.2 of Pinus albicaulis. NCBI lineage: Eukaryota > Viridiplantae > Streptophyta > Pinopsida > Pinales > Pinaceae > Pinus > Pinus albicaulis. The sequence continues at coordinate 29,140 of JAXQQM020090542.1, forward strand.
TAACATTTTCGTCATTCATCATGCATGACAACTGCAAATGGTGTTTTAACATATAATGATACATTTTTTTTAGATTAATGTACATACAAATAAATGTATACATGTACATACACATGTATTTATTACAAATTGTACACATGTATGTGTTAAAATAATTGAACCCTAAGGTCATTAACACATAACGTTCTCGTGCCCTCTTCCTCATGAAGAATTGGGTCTTGCCAACCATTGCGATAATTCTTTGCATATATTCAGAGATATTCAACATTCATGTTGTCAATCTCTTCATCTGTACAATACACGAAATTGGCACATGCATTCTCACGTGCTCTTTGTCGATTTAGATAAACATCGACTCCACCCAATCCGCTATGAAAACTATCGATCATGACATCCCTTACTTCTTGACTTATTTGAGAAGTCAAACCCATCTCTGACCGCAGAGTTTTGATCTGAAAAGGTCGACTCACCAATGGTGGCTCAGGGCGAGGCAACTCCACATCTCACCTAGCACCCCTACGGTCACACAATCGACCTTTCCCCAGACCAAAAAATTCTAACGGAAGGTCATTGTAATTGGGTTTCATTTCCAAAAAAAATTCTGCATAAAACAATTTTGCAAAATAAACAAGAACCTCGTCATTCCAAGGGAGCCTTCCATAGGTCACAAGGTGCCTATCATACAAATAGTGAGCTATATGGGAGTGCTTGAAATATTTCACCTTCAACATTTTTTTTTTGGCCCTTCCTTGAAATTAAACATTGAATTCACCATTTCTTTTTTAACTCTTTGTTTTACATCCTCCCAGTTATCGGGACCTATTACTGTTTCCTTTCTCTTTCTCATGACTTCTACAAATTTATCAGTCATTAGCCCAATATTTTTGTACACATTTACTAGTTCGCCCAATGAATGTGTAACTATTTCAAGGCTTTTTCAAATCTCAGCAGGTAGAGTCAAAGCCACGAGATCTCTTTGCAATTTTGCATGAAGTTGTTGACACCTTTCTAAAGTGCATTGCGCCATGTTTCTTTCCCATGGTATATTAGAAATGTCGGCCGGATAAGTTGTGGTGGGTAGACAACCTTCTTCTTGAATGTAGCGTTCTACCTTGCGTCTATTTTGACCAACATTTGGAACATTTTCAGCCTCTGTATCAATATATATAAAATTTTGTATATTAGAAAAAACACATGTAAACAAATTTGTACAAATTTAATGAAAAAAATATTGAAATTGATGGCAACCTCGACGTGGTTGGTTAGCATCTTCTCCACCTTGAAACTGTTGAGAACTAGAACGACCCTGCTGAGAACTAGCACCACCAGCCGTTGATTGGCCTCTGGGGGAATAAATATCACCAACTTCACGCAACCTGATACCACTTATTGATGCCCCCCTAAGGGGATTTGAACCACCACCAACCTCTCGATAGGAGAGAGAAGCTTCATAAACAAATGTGAATTTATAATCAATTGAAAAATACATGCATACATATAAATACACGTGTACAAATTCATTGATTAAATTGTGTTAAAAGCATACCATGACTGAGTGAAATATGGGCATCCATGGATGGAGTAGAGACCCTTCTCTTCTTATTAGCTCCTAAAAAATAAAAAATGAAACTTATTAACAACTAATTTAACTCACAAAGTTGATAAAAAATCAATTCCATATGTACACACATGTATGGAGATTTAAGATTATATTTAAATTTACCATGAACAGCTCTCGATCCCTAATCCCCCCCTCTCATAGAGATATGGGATTCTGTTGATCTTCGTCGTTCATCCTCCATGATATATATATATATATATATATATATATATATGGTGGACATTTACAATTATTTTTTTTAAATAACTATTTTAAAATAAATTCAAAACAATTTTTAGAAAATTAATGTAATTTCAGAAAACACAACTTTCAAAGCACTAATTGATGTGTGAAACTTTAAGCAATAAATTTTCTTTCTATCCCCTGGATTGGGATAGCAAGAAAATTCTATGCATAATTTCCATTTTTAAACCATATTTAATGGTTTTCTTATCCCTGAAAAAAAAAATAAATAAATAAATAAATAAAATAAAATAAATAAATCAATAAAATATATATATTAAATTGACATTTATTGTCAATGCATGGGAGAAATGGCACAAGATCATGAGATAAATGACATGTGCATGGTTTATCTTAAAGTTTGACTTAAAAATTTTATGGTAGAATTCACATCTAGAATTAATGGGAGGAAGCCTTTAGTTTGTGGGAGAAATGACACATGTACACAATTTACCTTAAAGTGGTTGTGTTTTATGGATATTAAAATGAAGAACTTCTATTTAGATCTATTCCAAAGATTGACTGTAGGGGCATTTACTAGATATTTCACCTTTCATAAAAGATGAGATCCAGAGGCTACCTGGCCCTTTAGAGACTCTGCCTATAGAACTTTTTCATAAAATATGAGATCTATAGGCTACCTAGCCCTTTACAGACTCTGCCTATATAACTTGTAGAAGTTAACACTACATGTCCAAATTATACCCATGAAGGGTGTAGAGGACCCATGGAATCACTCAAACTACATTATGTAGACATAAGGGTGTATAAGAATGTATGTGTTTTACATTGAATATTTTTCATTTTAAATTAAAAGAATCTATTTGAAACAAAATTTACCTATATAAGGTTAAAACCTATGTTTTGTATCAAAACACTTTTTTTCAATGCGAAACTTTTATGGCTAAGTTGTGTTTGTTTCTCAAAATGTGATACACGCCATTAAAATGGGATATATATCGAAGTAATTCTTATGATGTAATAAAATTGTTTCAAGTAGTTTAAATATATCTAGATTTTCATAAATTCAATGAGCATAGATTTTGAGATATAAAAGTCCAAAATGGAATAGTTGTTGGTGAACAAATTATCAGTGGATCACTATGGATATATTTGCTTCATTAAAAGGGATATTTCTAGAAGGATGGACTAAGTTGGAAAGCGGGGAAAAAATCACAATTATATGTTTTAATATGTGCATGTGTTTTACATTGAATATTTTTCATTTTATTAAAAATCTATTTGAAACAATTAAACTATATAAGGTTATAACCTATATGTTTTGTATCAAATCACTTTTAGTTTCAATGGGAAACTTTTATGGCTAATGTGTTTTTCTAGAAATGTGATACACCTCATTAAAATGGGAGATATATCGAAATGATTCCTATGGTGTAATAAAATGGTTTCAAGTAGTTTAAAAATAAAGATCCATAAATTAAATGAGTATAGTTTTGAGATATAAAAGTCCAAAATGTAAGAGTTGTTTGTGAACAAATATTAGTGGATCACTATGGATATATCTGCTTCATTAAAAGGAATTTTTCTAGAAGGATGTCCACTAAGTTGGAAAGAAGGGAAAAAATCACAATTATATGTTAATGTGTGCATGTGTTTTACATTGAATATTTTTTAATTTACTAAAAATGTGTATGAAACAATTAACTATATAAGGTTAAAACCTATGTTAAATTGTATCAAATGAATTTTGGTTTCAATGGGAAACTTGTATGGCTAATGTGTTTTTCTTGAAATTATTCCTATGGTGTAATAAAATAGTTTCAAGTAGTTTAAAGATATAGATGCATAAATTCAATGAGCATAGTTTTGAGATATAAAAGTCCAAAATAGAATAGTTGTTGGTGAACAAATATTAGTGGATCAATATGGATATATCTCCTTCATTAAAACAGATTTTTCTAGAAGGATAGACTAACTTGCAAAGAAGGGAAAATACTTTTTGTTTCTAAATACTGTGTGTTTTACATTGAACATTTTTTATTTTATTAAAAATCCATCTTGTATCAAATTACTTTTTGTTTCTAAATACTATGTGTTTTACATTGAATATTTTTCATTTTATTAAAAATCTATTCAAAACAAATAAACTATATAAGGTTATAACCTATATGTTTTGTATCAAATCACTTTTGATTTCAAAGGGAAAATTTTATGGCTATTGTGTTTTTATAGAAATGTGATACACGCCATTAAAATGGGAGATATATCAAAATGATTCCTATGGTGTAATAAAATGGTTTCAAGCAGTTTAAAAATAAAGATGCGTAAATTCAATGAGTATAGTTTAGAGATATAAAAGTCCAAAATGTAAGAGTTGTTTGTGAACAAATATCAGTGGATCACTATGGATATATCTGCTTCATTAAAAGGGATTTTTCTAGAAGGATGTCCACTAACTTGGAAAGAAGGGAAAAAATCACAATTATATGTTAATGTGTGCATGTGTTTTACATTGAATATTTTTTAATTTATTCAAAATTTATTCAAAACAATTAACTAAATAAGGTTAAAACCTATGTTAAATTGTATCAAATCACTTTTGGTTTCAATGGGAAACTTTTATAGCTAATGTGTTTTTCTCGTAATGATTCCTATGGTGTAATAAAATAGTTTCAAGTAGTTTAAAGATATAGATGCATAAATTCAATGAGGATAGTTTTTAGATATAAAATTCCAAAATAGAATAGTTGTTGGTGAACAAATATTAGTGGATCAATATGGACATATCTCCTTCATTAAAACGGATTTTTCTAGAAGGATAGACTAACTTCAAAAGAAGGGAAAATACTTTTTGTTTCTAAAGACTTTGTGTTTTACATTGAATATTTTTCATTTTATTGAAAATCTGTTTTGTATCAAAATACTTTTTGTTTCTAAATACTATGTGTTTTACATTGAATATTTTTCATTTTATTAAAAGTCTATTTGAAACAAATAAAATATATAAGGTTATAACCTATATGTTTTGTATCAAATCACTTTTTTGTATCAAGTCACTTTTGGTTTCAATGTGAAACTTTTATGGCTAATATGTTTTTCTCTAAATGTGATACACCCCATTAAAATGGGAGATATATCGAAATTATTCCTATGGTGTAATAAAATGGTTTCAAGTAGTTTAAAAATGAAGATGCATAAATTCAATGAGTATAGTTTTGAGATATAAAAGTCCAAAATGGAAGAGTTGTTTGTGAACAAATATTAGTTGATCACTATGGATATATCTACTTCATTAAAAGGGATTTTTCTAGAAGGATGTCCACTAAGTTGGAAAGAAGGGAAAACATCACAATTATATGTTAATGTGTGCATGTGTTTTACATTGAATATTTTTTAATTTATTAAAAATCTATTTGAAACAATTAACTATATAAGGTTAAAACCTATGTTAAATTGTATCAAATCACTTTTGGTTTCAATGGGAAACTTTTATGGCTAATGTGTTTTTTCTCAAAATGATTCCTATGGTGTAATAAAATAGTTTCAAGTAGTTTAAAGATATAGATGCATAAATTTGATGAGCATAGTTTTGAGATATAAAAGTCGAAAATAAAATATTTGTTGGTGAACAAATATTAGTTTATCAATATGGATATATCTCCTTCACTAAAAAAGATTTTTCTAGAAGGATAGACTAACTTGGAAAGAAGGGAAAATATCACAATTGTTTGAATCCTGATCTTATAAAAATTTTCCACTTAATCCATCCCTATTACTTTTCATGTGAACCACACTCCCAAACCCACATATCTATGTACCTAAGAGCCAAGCCAAGTGTAAAAAGAGCTTATTTCATATTCTACTTTAACACATATATGTGATTAATTATTGTTAGAATTTATATGGTAGAAATACATATAAAGAGTAATCCTTAGAATTTATATGGTAGAAATACATATAAATAGTAATCCTTAGTATAGATCTATTTTGACTTTAAGGAATAAAGGTAAGTTTTTTAGAAATTTTATCTTAGGAGGTAGAACTAAAGCTTCTATAACCCGCAAAAGAAACCATGGCCCGTGAGCATCACATGCAAACACAAGTTACTCCCATGTTTGAAACACCACCTCACATCGTCATAAGGGATCGAAAGCACTAAGAAACCCGTACTAAGTTCCCTAAAAGGGATGAATACCTTATTTAATGATTGGGTTTATCTCGAAGGTCAAAAGGAAAATCAAACATAGGAAAGGGAATTAGAATAGAAATTAAGGTAAGACCATGACCTTTTACCCAATATTGAAAAAAGGTGAGCAGCCATATATATCATGAAGGAAGTTCAAGAAATATTATGATATAAGAAATATTAAATGAAAATCAAAGTTAGGAAGTTAGGATAGGGAATTAGAATATAAATTAAGGTAAGGCCATGACCTTTTTACCCAATATTGAAGAAAGACAAAGTTAGGAAAGGGAATTAGAATAGAAATTAAGGTAAGACCATAACCTTTTACCCAATATTGAAAAAAGGTGAGCAACCATACATATTATGAAGGAAGTTCAAGAAATATTATGATAAAAAATATTAAATGAAAATCAAATTTAGGAAGTTAGGAAAGGGAATTAGAATAGAAATTTTAAGGTAAGACCTTGAACTTTTACCCAATATAATGATTCGATTCATCTCCAAGGTCAAAAGGAAAATCAAAGTTAGGAAGGGAATTAGAATAGAAATTAAGGTAAGACCATGACCTTTTACCCAATATTGAAAAAGGGTGAGCAACCATATATATCATGAAGGAAGATCAAGAAATATTATGATAAGAAATATTAAATGAAAATCAAAGTTAGGAAGTTAGGAAAGGGAATTAGAATAGAAATTAAGGTAAGACCATCAACTTTTACCCAATATTGAATGAAGGTGAGCAACCATAGATATCATGAAGGAAGTTAAAGAAATATTATGATAAGAAATATTAAATCAAAATCAAAATTAGAATAGAAATTAAGGTAAGACCATGACCTTTTACCTAAGAAATATTAAATGAAAATCAAAGTTAGGAAAGGGGGTTAGAATAGAAATTAAGGTAAGACCATGAAATTTTACCCAATATTGTATCAAATCGCTTTTGGTTTCAATGGTTTGTTTATTGGCTAATGTGTTTTTATCAATTCACTTTTGGCTTCGAAGTATATTCTGGAATCTTCTGTAACCACTTATTAGGCCTATCAATATGTAATTAGAGCACAGTGAATATGAGAAGTTGATAAGTCTTTATCTAGTTCTTCTATACATTTGAATGTTTCTCTGTATCACCATGAGGTTATCAGGTTGTTCATTAGCTTGAAAGAATGTAAATCTAATGGTGAATCTTTTAGCGAGGAAGAGTTGTTGATTTTACAAAAAATAATAGAATATATGACTACGCATTTCGATGAAAAAAGTGTTTTTAAAAGTGTTCTTAGCTTGGTTAAACTTTTAATTGGTCTTGAGATTAATCAAGATAATGGTTTTTTAGTGGAAATGGATACATCATAGTCAATAATTAAATTAATTACTTATTTATTTTGGAATTTTCATGAAAACAAATAAACAATTTTTTTTTAAAGATAAATAAAAAAACAAGAAAACGAGTCTATCATTATAACTTATACTAAAATAACTGAAATTTACAACTTTCAAGTTTCAAGTTTTGAGTTTCTAAAATAACTGAAATTTACAAGTTTCAAGTTTGGAGTTTCTAATATATATATTCTGTAATCTATTTGGTAAATTTGGCACATGACCTTGAATGCATACTACAAGTCTCTAACACATATTGTAACCTAAGAATTGTAACCACTTGTTGCATATCAAACTACAAACTTAATTTTTTTGTAAAATTTGGTATTGATTTATATACAGTGATCTTGGATTCTGATATCAGTTATATTCTGAGCGATATTCCAGTGATGCGATTTTGACAGTGATCTAAGGTGCAAGTTAAGTGATAAAATAACTTATAACAATGATATATAAATACATCAGTACTATGGACAATATTAATGTATGATATTATGCCAGTGATACTCGTAGTATGACTGATTTATATACAGTGATCTTGGATTCTGATCTCACTTATATTCTGAGTGATATTCTAGTGATGTGAGTTTGACAGCAATATAAGGTGCAAGTTAAGTGATAAAATAACTTATGAAAATGATATATAAATACATCAGCACTGTGCACAATAGTAATTTATGACAGTATGCCAGTGATACTCGCAGTATGACTGATTTATATACAGTGATCTTGGATTCTGATATCACTTATATTCTGAGCAATATTCTAGTGATCTGCGAGTTTGACAGTGATCTAACGTGCAAGTTAAGTAATAAAATAACTTATAACAATTATATATAAATACATTAGTACTATGGAAAATAGTAATGTATGACAGTATGCCAGTCATACTCGTAGTATGATTGATTTATGTATTATGACTGATTTATATACAATGACCTTGGATTCTGATATCACTTATATTCTGAGTGATATTCCTGGAGTGATATGTGAGTTTGAAAGTGATCTAAGGTGCAAGTTAAGTGATAAAATAACTTATAAAAGTGATATATAGATACATCAGTACTATGGACAATAGTAATGTATGATAGTATGCCAGTGATACTCGTAGTATGACAATGATGATGTGTACCTGTGAGTATGTTATGTGGATGTCATGACAATAGCTCTTTATTGAAGGTAATATGATAGACTTGACAATCATATACATGAATGATTGTGGCTTTGTTGTTATAACAGTAGATATATTATAACAGTGGATTTGTTGATGCATAGCTTAAATGATATATATGGCAGTGACCTAGATAGTGATCGATGGATTGACCTGACATTTATGTTTATGACAATATGGCCATTATGTATGAATTCATGAAAATTATGATTTATGAACACTCTAGAAAACTATAACTATAAACTATAGAAGGATATGAGCTGCTTACCTGGTGGTTCGCTTAACATGACCACAGATGATCAACAACAGAGCAGGAGCAGTGCCAGAGAAATTCGACAAGCTATAAGAAACATAGAAAAAAAAAACATAAATTATATCAGAAAATATAATTTATGATAACGATCAAACAATTCACT
>JAXQQM020083386.1:0-20790 GCA_034641835.2 Pinus albicaulis
TAGCCACTATTGGTAGACCAATTGTTTCTTTGTAGGGTGAGCCATATGTTTATTTCTGACATGCCTCTCATAAGTATTGGGGAGGAGTTTTTCTATGAATTGCCAAGCTGGGAGGTGATTCACTTCATTTGGATGATAGCATGGAGATGGGAGCCTCTCATCGATGATGAAATTCCCCATGATTTTCATCACTTCTATCTTGAGGAGGCCATGGATCAGCAAGGAGGTTTCCCTATAGACCTTCTAGTCCTTCATGATGAGAGCCATTGGGTTTATTCACCAAAGGCCAACTTGCACATTGGGGAGGGACCATTGGAAGACAACTCTATTGCAGAAAATCTGAAGCAATGGTGGAAACTATTGGATGATAGGGCCACAAGAGATGAAGAGGATATTTTGCAGCACTCACCTTATCAGTTGCTTGAGGAGAAGCAACATCTTGGAGGGGAGGACTGTAATATTCCCACTTAACCCAAGCTAATGGGAATATTCAATTTTTCTTTGTTTTGTTTTTCATTTCATGTTGAAGAATAAAATGTAAAGGAGGACATGTAAAACTCCTAAAAACATAAAAATAAATCAATGCCCAATGTGAACAAGGCTAAATCTAGGCCATTTTATAAAACACACTTGAGTTTGAAAGAGGTTGATCACTTGACCAAGTCAACCATGACCATATCTATAGTGCAGTCTAGATGCATTGAACCTCCTTGAGGCACAACACAATTCTAGATGGAGGCTCTACATGTGAAAGGAGCTAAACTGGTGAAGTGGTTTAGGGTTTGACAAGACTCCAATATTATAAAAGGAAGAGGAGAGAAGCATGAGGGGGGTTGTTGAAGATATTATTTAAGAAGAATTTGTCTTCTTAGACATTCCTCATTCTCTAGTTGTTTAGCTGAGAATAGTGCTTCTTAGCACTTGAGTGTTCCTAAGCAGGAATCCCACCTCCTTCCTAGAGCAACTCTTGGAGGAGTTTTTCTTGTCTTGTACACTATCAGGCTTGGGCCAAGCTTCACCTTACACCTATAGTGCTGACCCTGTTGAGGGTTGGGTTGTCCTTGTGAGTTGCAGCAAGTGGAGGATATATATTTTCATATCTATGCACATCTAGCACCCCTTTTCATTGGGAAAGCTTTCTATCCCATTGGAAAGAGTGTCCTAGATCATTGGAGCTACAGATATAGAACTTGGCATTAGGCCAAATCATTCTCAGAGCTTACAGCACAGTTTTCCTTCCTTAACTATGTTATTTGCAAATCTGTAGTTGCAGGGTGTTTTGTCTACATTTTGGAGGAGATATCTCTGGTGATAGGATTCTTCCTCTCACTGTGGTGATCCATGGATTGGCCATCCAATCCATGTTTGTTTCAGATATGATTTGTTGTTATATTATATGATTTAATAATTCCTGAATATTACTGCAGATATGCAACTCTAGATCTCATATATACTCATGTACTCTCATGTTTTGCACAAAACCCCAAGGGGAATGTATAGATGAGATTTTCTTGTCTACAGATCTAAATTAGATCTATATTTTTATGTATAGATATAATCTAGATCTGAGTGATAATAAACTGTTGCTTTAACCCATTAAAATAATGCTATCAAGTTTATGCAGAATTTTCTTGTGGTTGTAGCATCTCATTTCTGAGGATCTATTCCTGTATAGTCTTCTTCTTTCTCTTGTACAATATATGGGCTGTAATGTAAGTCTAATTTTCTATTCTATGTTTTATCTTTGAGCCTCCATATTGGCCTACTACTTTAATTTAGTGGAACTGCTTTATTTCTAAAGCAGTTTGTGCATATTGTTGCAATCCCTTCTTTGGGCCGTTTTCAAGCCTTCCTAGGTGTGGGAGATCTGTTTAACCCACCAAGAGAGATTTGTTTTTGATCTCCTATTAGCTTTAGGACTTAGATACTCATATATAAGGGATCCAAGGGCTTATTTCATATTCTGTAGCAGCCATTCCTGGAAAATGTGTTTTCCAGTCATGCCTTGCTAGCAGTCCCGATTTGGGGATATTACATCGCACAAACTTAAGAGGTATTGACACTATATGTGTAGCATCCAATGTGTAATTATTTTTTTTATATGATGTAATGGAGTGAATGTCATGAAATCAAAGCCTAAAATAATTTTAGAAATGGAAGTGTTTCTTTGAAAACAAATTAATCCTAGGAAAGAACAAAAATTTGTAATTGAAATCCTAAGAGCATAAATTCAAATAAATAGGCGTAATATACTTTGTAAATATGCATGTACTAAGTGGTGTTTATTCTTCCTAAATCATGGATTTAGATCCTAGGGATCATGGTTCAATCCTAAGAGACAAAACCGAAGCTTTGGGAGAAAATCTAGTCAGGTTTACATGTGCTACAAGAGTGCTACAACAAACCTTTTTTTTGCTACAAGAAAGTCTATTTTGGAAATAACTCACCGAATGAAAAAGTAAATAAAATAAAAATGGTATGGGATATAATTCCCTATTAAGTGCGATGTATTATATTGTTATAAAATTAAATATTACAGAGCAATGCAACATATAAAATATGCGAATAACACAACCACACAAAACACATAAAACTAGAGAGACACATATATATGTGGTTCACCTAGTTTAGGCTACGTCCACCTTGAAAAGCTAGTCATTCCTTTCTATTATCCAACAAAAATGAAGAGACACAACCTACAATAGATCCGTTGTAATATCCTCTGTTCTCTCTTATAGTCTCCCTATCTGTTTCTTGTTCTGAGAATACACACACAATCAATAGCCACAATACAATACCCTCATAAAAGCGAGGGGTTGCCTTCTAAGGAAAAAAACCCTAAACTAAACATAACTTCTACCGTCATATCATCCGCCTAATGAATGGCCCAGATTGACTATAAATTATTATACTTTTACAAGGAAATTTTACATCTGTTCTTAGCTTTGGCGGCGCTGCCCCCGAAACCCCCCACCAAGGGGAGGCTCCATAAAGTCGCAGCCAGCCCCCCCTGGACCCCCCAGAAAATGTTTAATTACGGGCAGCGTTGCCTCCCCATTAAGGTACAGGGGTCCAACACTTTGATACAAAATAAACAAGATAATCAGGCTCCACATCCAACAATCTCCCACTTGGAGACTAACTGTAGCAACTGCAACGCTCCTTCATTTGTTGGACAATAACTCCTATTTGGACCTGGCTGTTTCTCATCTTCGTTGTCATCCTTGAATACCAATTGAAATTGAGCATAATCTCAGTTTCTCCCTCATTACAACTTTTGTTAGCATATCTACAGGATTCTAGCTAGTGTGTATCTTTTCCAGCTTCAACTGTTCATCTTCCAATATTGACCGTATGAAATGGTACTTGAGCTATATGTGTTTAGTTCTAGAATTAAATGTTGAGTTCTTTTCAAGATGAATGACACTTTGGGTATCACTGTATAACGTGCCCATATCATGCTTCTTACCCAATTCATCCATAAACCTTTGTAACCAAATCATTTCTTTACTAGCCTCTGTAGCAACAACATACTTTGCTTCTGTTGTTGAAAGTGCAACAACACTTTGGATTTTTGAAACCCAACTGACAGTTGTTCCAACTTCCACCTACAGTAAATACATATCCTGTAGTGCTCCTCTTGTTATCTCTGTCACCTACCATATCTGCATCAACATATCCCTGTAGAGCAATGTTTGAACCACCATAGCATAATGCTTGATTTGTGGTACCTCTCAAATATTTGAGAATCCATTTTACTGCCATCCAATGTTCTTTTCCTGGATTATTCATGTACCTGCTTACAACTCCCACTGCATGTGCAATATCAAGCCTTGTGCAGACCATTGCATACATTAAGCTTCCAACTGCTGATGCATATGGAACTTTAGACATATAATCCATGTCTTCTTGGGTCTTTGGGCACATCTCATTACTAAGTTTGAAATGGCTAGCAAAAGGTGTACTAACTGGTTTTGCATTCTGCATATTAAATCTTTTCAACACCTTTTCTATGTACTCATTCTGAGACAGTGTTAATTTATGATTTTTCCTGTCTCTAGTTATCCTCATACCAAGGATTTGTTTTGCAGCTCCCAAATCCTTCATTGCAAATGAATTTGCCAATTTTATTTTGAGCACATTTATTTCCTGCATGTTATATCCTGCAACAAGCATGTCATCTACATACAATAACAATATAATATAGCTGCCATCATTTTTCCTTTTTATATAAACACAATGATCAGAGTGACATCTAGTATAACCTTGTTCAGACATAAACTTGTCAAATTTTAGATACCACTGCCTTGGAGCTTGTTTTAAGCCATACAAGCTCTTCTTTAACCTACACACCAATTTTTCTTTCCCTTTTACCTCATATCCTTCTGGTTGCTGCATGTATATCTCTTCCTCCAAATCTCCATGGAGAAATGTTATCTTTACATCTAACTGTTCAAGATGTAAATCTTCTGCTGCTACAAGAATTAAAATAGTTCTGATTGAATTCATTTTAACAACAGGAGAAAATATTTCATCAAAATCAATACCTTTCTTCTGTGCAAACCCCTTCACCACAAGTCTAGCTTTGTACCTCTGCTTTCCTCCATCTTCTTCCTTCAGCCTGTAAACCCATTTATTCTGCAATGTAGTTTTACCTACAGGCAACCTGACTAAGTCCCAAGTCTGGTTATGCATTAAGGAGTCCATCTCTTCTTCCATGGCTAGCTCCCACTTCTTCCTGCTTTCAACCTACATTGCTTCTTCATAACATTCAGGTTCACCAGAATCAGTCAGCAATAAATAATATAATGAAGGAGAGTATCGTTCAGGGGGTCTACTTATCCTGGTAGATCTTCTAACACCACTTTTAGGTGTTTGAGGTGCCTGTTGCTGTTGTGGTGGTTGCTACTGCTGTGGTTGTTGTTGATTATTATTATTTTCAGGCACCTTTACTTTTTCAAATATCTCATCAAGAACTGTGTATTCCTTACTTTCTTTTTCCTGTTTCTTTTCCTGCAACTGATTCTTATACAAGACCTTTTCATTGAATATTACATCTCTGCTCCTAATGATTTTGTGATTTTCATAATCATATAAGAAATAACCAAAATCATTAACACCATATCCAATAAAGGTACATTTCTTTGATTTTTCCTCAAGCTTTGTTCTATTTTCTTTATTAATATGGACAAAGGCCTCACAACCAAAAGGCTTTAAAAAAGAGTAGTTTACCTTTTTACCTATCCATGCTTCCTCTGGAATACCACCATCCAAGGAACTTGAAGGCCCTTTGTTTATTAGATAAACAATAGTATCTACAGCATCTGCCCAAAATTGTAAAGGCAATCCTGCATGCAATCTCATGCACCTTGCACGCTCCATGATTGTTCTGTTCATTCTTTTTGACACACCATTTTCTTGTGGTGTTCTTGGAACTGTCTTCTCTCTGCGAATTCCATGCTCTGAACAGTACCTATCAAACTCTTTGCTGCAATACTCACCTCCATCGTCTGATCTGAGACACTTCAACTTCTTTCCTGTCTCAATCTCAACCAAAGCTTTCCATTTCTTGAAAATATCAAATACATCAGATTTATTCTGAATACAATAAATCCATGTTTTTCTAGTTGCATCATCAATAAAAGTAACATAATAACGAGAGCCACCAAGAGATGATACCTGAGCAAGTCCCCATACATATGTATGCACAAGCTCTAATTTTTCACTCTTCTTTTCTTTACCAACTCTTAGAAATCTGACTCTATTATGTTTTCCATAAATGTAGTCCTCATAGAAATCCAAATCAACATTCTTCAAACCCGACAACAAATTTCTTGAGTGAAGAATCTTCATCCCCTTCTCACTCATGTGTCTGAGCCTATGATGCAATAATGTTGCATCTGCTCCTTTGGAAGTTAAAGCATTAACAAAGTTAGAAATATCACTTACAAATACAACGTACCAACCTTTCGCCTTTTTTATTACTAGGCTCCTTTGGTGACCTTCCAAGTTTTATCTCAGAAAGTTGTCATGCAAATATCTAACGCTAACCGTCCTATTGAAATCAAATTTTTCTTCGTATCCGGAACATGCTCTACCTCCTTTAATAACCATTGTTTTTCATTTTGTTGATTTACAAGAAATTTACCCATTCCAACAATTTCCATGGTTCATCATCACCCACATGTACTTGTCCAAAATACCCTTGAACATAGTCATGAAAATATTTCTTATCAGGTGTGGCATGGAATGAGGCCCCTAAATATACCACCTAATAATCAGTAACATTTTCTAAAGAAAGAATCAAAGCATCGTGTAACACATCAATTGTTACATTTTCTTCATGTTTGATTTCTTGTTGTCCATCTCCTTCTTTGCCCTTCCAAGATCTACAGTCTTTCTTTAGGTGTCCTTTCTTTCCGCATTTCCAGCACACTATCCTTGATCTAGACTTGGATCTGCCTTTCCTTGATTTACTGCAATATATTGAGCTCCTTCCTCTTTCCATTTTTCTTCCCCTAGTCTTTGCACTCAAAGAATTACCCGATGTCTCACTGGAGCTTTTCGGTCATAGTTCCTCACTAAGGATAGCACTGAAAACATCATCAAAATTTAAAGTACTAGATCTAGAAACAGATTTACTAATGGCCATAACTAAACCATTCCAACTTTCTCACAATGAGCATGTAAAATAAAAGAGCCCTAACTTCATCATCAAAGTTTACCCCTACAGAACTTAACTGACTGGTAACTGTATTAAAATCATTTAAATGGTTTGCAACAGATCCACCTTCCGACATCTTCATATTAAATAAATGTTTCATAAGAAATACCTTGTTGGAGGCCGAAGGTTTTTCATATAGTTTTGCCAATGCCTTAATCAAACCCTTTGTTTTTGTTTCCTTCGAAATATTGAAGGCTACCGACGCCGCGAGGCACAACCGTACTGTTGCGAGCACCTTTCTATCGAGAATATCCCATTCTTCGTCTCAATATAGTCGCATGTCTTGGTTAAATCATTAACAATCAACTGTCCTGTCTGCATATGAAGGTTCATCTTATCCCACAGTGGGATCTTCTTGACATCCATAGTTATATTTACCTCATTGAAACTTCTTGAAGATCCAAGGGACATCCCTGTTGGATGTGTTAGAGCCATTCTGAATTGATCCTTTTCAAGGTCCATTACAGTCAACAACCTAGTCTGATCAGCAGCTATATGATGCTCTGTCCGAGCCTCTACATTAGCTTTTATTCTCTGATTTCTTTCTTCAATCTGTGTAAATATTTGTTTGACTGAAGGCATCTTCTCTGAGTGAAGTTCATGGCCTCTGGGAGAAGAGGGGACATTTTGTTCTTCATTGATATGGAAGGTAAAACCAGGTGAGTTTGAAGAATGATCTTCAGCCAATTTAGTTCTCTTTTCCTCTCTCGGCTCTTCATCATCTACTTCAACAACATCATCCCTACCTCTTTTATTTGCCCTTTCAGTTATAACAGGTGTTTGAATACTCGTTTTTGATGTATTTAATTCGCCTGGGTTTTCCAGCTTCTCCTGATCAGGTCTGCTTACGTGAGAAAACGCAGAATATCCATTCTCAATTCTTCTCTGGGAAATCACTCTATACGGATCATATGACCAATATCTACCTCTCGCTCCTCGTGAATTTTGCCCCGCTGTCTCATTCAAATCCATTCTTAACCTCTGCCGTGGCCTAAAATCTCATGACCCTGCTTGATATTACTATCCCCGCCCGAAAATCTGCTTTACAATAGTTAAAAACCCAAATTTAAATAATCGGGCCGAGCCCCTAAGAGTTTGACTCCCTCCCGTTTTGGCTTCCATATGACCCGAGTCTGAAAACCATAATTCAAAACGAGAAGGGGCCTATTGTTTTAACGATCGGGCACAATGCTGGCCGTCCGATCTGGCTCAAATCAATGGCGCGGCAATCAACTTATACGGAGGGCCCGCGCACAACAGACCGGCGGTATTTCATGGCCCACCGTTTTATTGCCCTTCGATGTAAGTGTAGCCGTTGATCTTGTTCTGAGATTGAACGGTCCTGGGTCAATCGCAGTCCTGCCCTCAATCGCAATCGGAACTTCCAAAATGTGCCACCTCGGTCTCCCCACTCCACGTTCCGATTGCGATTTCCGATTTGGGTCCCACCTCCTGCGGTCGTGTCATCATAATTCACAAGTGTACGCCGTGTTCCTCCTCCACCATTCATATGTTCTGGTGACGTGTCATATTTTATGAACCTTTGCCCCATTCGTTCATTATCGCTCCATTGTATTCTGCATTGTCACCCTCTTTTTCTCCATTATTTTCATGCGTTTCCTGTCACCCTGCATCACCTCAACATTTCGCCTAGTCCGTATCACCGATTCCATGGCCGCTGTCGTATCCACACTCCCTGTCACCGAGTCAATTTTCTCTAATGTTCTGCGGGTTTTGCAGGTTTTAAACCAGCTTAGTAGGTGCTTTAAATTGCCGCCTCCATTGCAAAGATCTGGAGCATACCAAAGGACATATTCTAACTGGCGAAATTAAAGAAAGAAGCCGAGGGTAGGTGGGAGAGGTGACCGCCATTAAAGAAGACACGGATATGGATTCTCAGAACTCTCCAGATAATTTCGCCCCGCATTAAAGATCCAGGATTCAAATCCAAAGCCAAGGGCCGAGAGTACAGTACAGAAATGCGGATTATTTCAAATCTCTTACGGCAGCAGATTTTCCCTCAGCCGCGAGCAACATATTGTATATATTTATTATTTATGTCTTGTATATAAGGAGATTTTTATCTCCCAGCATTTATTTCTATAGACATGTTGTCTAGTACAGTCATTTACAGTTAGTCATTCGTAGAGTGGGCGCGAATGTTTTCCGCCATTTTATTCAAATTGAGTCATTAATTGTGTTTCAGCTGCCTCCTCCTCTAGAATTATCCATCATTCCTATAAAGACCAAAAAAGAAGACATTGAAAAGGCTCCAGATTTCTATCAGCAAACTGTGCAACGAGAAAGACTTCTGTATACATTTTTGTAATATTTCTGTATGAAGCTTCAGAGCCCGTAGGGTCTCAGTGAGGAGGGGTTATAACTGTAATGAGGATTCTGGTCTTTGGTATCTCCCAGTATGTAATTTCTCTCATGTGTTAATACAATATCTCTTTCATGCTCATTATCTTCTTGTATCATGTTCTAGAATGCGAGTGGCTCACTAGTTTGCATTAAGGATTCATCCTCGTTGATGCCCTTTCTGGAATTAGTCAAGCGCTTTAAATAGACCTAGTCATGGTATACTGTTCCATGTTCACTCTTTCCATATTTTCTGCTATATTAGTTGCTTGAGGAGGGTGCTTTTAAAACGCCATTGTCATATAAGGATTCGTAAATTGGTGCGCCCTTATATGGTTCTGTTGTGTATCTAGGTATCAGTCTCATGCCAGCTAATATCTTCTTATGTTTCCTCACTGCACTCACTTCCTGATATTTGATTTCTGTGATATATTATTTGAATCGGCCCTCTTTACAGTAAGATGTCTCTTAACTGTCTGATGCCTTTGTATTGGAGTTTTACATGATGTTCCTACACTATTCTTATCTTTGCATCAGCTTCTGAGAGAGATTGGTCCCATTCTAATCTAATTTCCTTGTTCAAGCAAGAGATAGTAAGTGGGCTCTTTGGACTGACAACCCAAGCATATAATGAGCTCCTTGCTATATTAAGATGTCCTAGGCACTGGTCTATGGCAACTCTAGGCTGTCCCTAGGAGGGTGACAAAATCATCCACAACATCTTTCTGGCGCCGTTGCCGGGGAACGAATTCAAGAATATCTGTTTCCCTGGGTTCGACATCCTATATTCACTCTCTAATCAGGTGAGCACAGAGAGGTGAAGAGTTGCAGATTTCTCACCTTGGCGACTCCACAGGTCTTTATTTGATAAATTTTATTGGAAGTCCTGGCTTCCCGGAAGCCCCATTTAAGGTCGGATACTTCACAGCCGAAAACACCTGTGTCTGACCCGGAGAAGATCATTCATAAAAGAGGTTGGAAAGAGAAGAAGTCAGTTCGTTCCGAAAACCCTGAATATTCCGTTGAAGATCTTCCGCCCTCTTCTTCTCAAGAAGTTAGAACAGAAAAACCCGAGTTTTACTCAGAAACTCCACGTAGAGGAAGTACCTGGATTGAAGGAGAATCTCACCCTGCTTTCGAGGCTGAAGAAATTAAAGAGGTCACAGAAGTAGCTACTGTTAACCGTGAATTATTCGCATCTACGCCTCAGGCTTCTGTGCAATATATTCCCGTTGTTATTCATACTCCACTCCCCGCTACTCCTCTCCCTTCGTCTGTATCTCAAATTGTTGTGCAACCCCTACCTCCCCCAATGGCCAATGTTCCTGCCTTTCTATTAAATAAATATGCTCCTCTGGCCTTGCCCCAAGTGCTAAATGATATGCCACAAGATTACTTGAAGATTTTGCCAAGATTTAATGGTGAGAATGAAGTTGATGCTCAGAAGCACCTCGAGACCTTCTGCTCCTTTGCAGAGAACTTAAATGTTGAGCATCTGGATGTGGTCCTGAGGTTATTTGTGCAATCCCTGGAAGGTGAAGCCAGAAAATGGTTCAAGACATTGGCAAACCATTCAATCACCACCTGGGACCAGATGGAGAATGCTTTTCTCAGGAAGTGGGGAGAAAAGAAAGATCACGGGCAGAGCCTCGTTGAGTTCAATACACTAAAGAAGAAACATAATGAGGGGGTGGCAGAATTTATCAAAAGGTTTAATAAATTATATCTGAGCCTTCCTGCTGATATGAAACCTCAACAAGCTGCTGCCAAAATTGTTTTTATAGCAGCTTTTGATTCTGATTTCGGTTTCTCTCTGCGGGAAAGAATGCCTGTTACCTTGGATGATGCCCAGACAGATGCTCTAGAGTTGGAGGCCAATTTTGCTGCCACTGGGAAGTTAAAAGGAAAAATTGAACAGGAAACCAGAAGAAAGGGCAAAGAGGAGGTTTCTACCTCCAATCAAGAAAAGGATTCAGATAAAATGGACGAGATAAGCAAGATGATAAAGAAGATAGTCAAGCTAGAACTGGAAGCTAAAAATGCAGCTCCCAAGAACTATTACAATGCTCCAAACAGAGGATATAATCCCCAGTATAAGAGACCACCTCTCCAGATATTGTCAAGGGAAGCGAAAGAACAGCAAGACCAGGTGCCTCATCCCTTGTACCTGGAAGGACCAACAGATGACTCCGCTGGAGATGCAGCTTATGGATTAGAGGACTCCAATCTGGCCTTTTCAAATAATGATGATATGGAGTGCCCCCTGCAAGAAGAAAACGAAGAAGCAGAGATTGACCATTACTGCAAGAAATTTGCCGATTTCATGGAAGCACAGTTCAATGTAAAGTATGATCTCAGATCCTCAAGGAAGAGGACCAAAACTCAGGAGCAAGAAGAAGAACCACCTCGAGAGGAAACATCCGCTCAGAAGGAACCAACAACAAAGAAGAATGCGGAAAAAGGTAAGAACCTCCTGAATACCCCCTTGCAGTCTAATGATCAGATTCCCTCCTCTTCTAAACTAGTCGGTCCTCCTAATGCTGAGCTTGTGTCAAAAGAAATTAAATCTTCAGTCAAAAATAAGGAGTCCAAAGAGATTGTGACAGAAAAGCTCCCATCTGCTTTCAATTTGCAAAAAGAACTTGAGAAGATTAAGATTCCTGTCCCTCTGACTGAGTTATTAAAACAGCTTGCGTATCAGTCTCAAGTTACCTCTTTCATTCTTCCTCCTGAACTACCCATTACACCTGATATTTTAAATCTTCAAGAAGAGAGACCCATGGTAGTCTTTGGCCCACATGTCGAGGAGATAGACCCCTCTACTCCTCCTTTTTATGTATCTCTAGTCATTCATGACCTGCTGTTACATAATTGTATGTTAAATTCTGGGGCCTCCCATAATCTCATGCCTCTCTCTGTCATGGAGCAACTAGGGCTACAAATTACAAGACCATATAAAGATTTATATTCATTTGATTCTAAAAGGGTTAAATGCTTGGGAATGATTAAAGATTTAGTGGTCAATTTAGCTCAAATCCCAGCAAAAAGTGTGGTCATGGACATTGTGGTTGCTGATATCCCAGCCCGCTTTGGCATGCTGTTGTCAAGGTCCTGGGGTACAAAGATTGGGGGATCAATCAAATTGGATTTAACATATGCTACTGTCCCAGTCTTTGGAGGTCAAGAAAGGAGGTTATACAGGGAGACTAGATTTGTCAAGATGGTAACTAAGGCTGACTGCTCAGATAATTCCCCAGTTTATAACAAAGAGGGAGACTTTTCATGTTTAATGTTGGAAGAAAATCAGGATTATGCACATGAGCCCCTTTTTGGTCAAATTCAAGCTGAGCAGCCTGAAGGAAGTCAGGAATCAGAAATATGGACTTTACATTTTGATGGAGCTAATTCAAGAGAAGGCAATGGAGCTGGAGTATTGTTGATTTCTCCTACAGGGAAATGGGTGCCACTGTCTTTTAAACTGGAGTATGAGGCTACAAACAATGTAGCCGAATATGAAGCGCTATTATTGGGACTGCAGACAGCCAAGAATATGGGCATCCAGTGTCTAAAAGTGTTTGGAGACTCTGAGTTGGTGGTAAGGCAGATAAAAAATGAATGTCAAACTAAGCATCCACGGCTCAGAGCATATAGAAATGAAGTATGGGACATGATAGAAAATTTCTTCTCAGCATTTAACATACAGTTCATGCCCCGGGAGCAAAACAGAGTAGCAGACTCTCTTGCTGTAGCTGCCAGTACTTTCCGTCCTCCTCAGAATCCGCTTCTAAGATATGAAGTGGAGGTACGGTACAGACCATCCATTCCAGATAATATAAAGCATTGGCAGGTATTCGAAGATGATGAACAAATGAAAATATTTATGGAGACTGTGGGAGAATTCTCCAATATGGAGATTGATGATAATGAAGAGGAAGAAGTTGAAAATATTGCTGAAAACAAATGGGAAGAAAGAATAGCAGGTAATAAAGTGCTGCAGCTGAAAGGTAATGTGATACCTAGAGGGTTGGTACCTCTAGAAAGGTTATTCAATAAAGATGATGTTCCAATGCAGCCAAATAAAGTAGTAGAAGAAGATCAAGTGGGAGATTTGAATCTGGGTACTTCCACTGACCCCAAAATTGTTAAATTATCCAAAAGAGTCCCAGATGAATACAAAGAAAAGTATTTGAAGTTGTTTCAATCTTACAAAGATGTATTCGCTTGGTCCTATGAGGACCTAAAAACTTTCGATGTAAATATAATACAGCACAAGATTCCACTGAGGGAAGATGCAAAGCCATACAAGCAGAAGCTCAGACAGATAAACCCCTTGTTGCTTCCCTCAATTGAAAAAGAATTCAAGAAATTACTGAAGGCCAAGATAATTGTGCCATTAAGGTACTCAGAATGGATAGCAAATCTTGTTCCGGTTCGGAAGAAAAATGGAGAAATAAGGCTATGTGTAGATTTCAGAAATTTGAATAGGGCATCTCTCAAAGATAACTATCCACTGCCTAAAATGGATCACATCCTACAGAAAGTAGTGGGAGCATCCAGAATGTCAATGATGGATGGATTTTCGGGCTACAATCAGGTAGCTGTGTTCCCAGAAGACCAAAAGAAGACTGCATTCACTACACCATGGGGAACCTTTATGTATGCTAGGATGCCATTCGGATTAATTAATGCAGGAGCTACTTTTCAGAGGGAAATGGACATAGCCTTTGTCGGAGAACAGGACAAGTTCTTGGTGGTGTATCTTGATGATATCACAGTATTCTCAAAGAATGATGATGAGCATATTGAGCATTTGAGAAGAACTTTTGAGAAATGCAGAAGGTATGGCCTTTCCCTTAACCCCCAAAAATCTTTGTTTGCATTAGATGAGGGAAAACTCTTAGGGCATATTGTGACTAAAGATGGTGTGAAAATTGATCCTAAGAGAGTTGAAGTGATAAACAACATTCCTTTGCCAAGAAATAAGAAAGAAGTACAGGTGTTTTTGGGCCGAATAAATTTTTTGAGAAGATTTATCCCTAACTATGCAGAGATAGTTAGGCACATAACCAATATGTTGAAAAAGGAAAATGAGGTAAAATGGTCCCAGGAGTCAAGAGATGCATTCGCAAGAATAAAACGGGCATTTGCTGAAGCTCCTGTGCTAGCAGGGCCAGATTACAAAAAGCCATTTATGATTTTCTCATTTGCTTCACCTCATACAATTGCTGGGGTGTTATTGCAGAAAAATGAAGAGGGATATGAACAGCCCATAGCTTTCTTCAGTCAAGTGCTTTATGATGCTGAATTGAAATATAATATACTGGAGAAGCAGGCATATGCCCTGGTAAAGTCCCTTAAAGCTTTCAGAGTTTATGTTTTGCAATCTCACATTACAGCTTATGTCCCTACCGCAGCAGTCAAAGACATTCTGGTTCAGGGAGATAGCGAAGGTAGAAGGGGAAGATGGATTGCAAAAATCCAAGAGTATGATTTGGATATAAGGCCTACTAAGTTGGTGAAAGGACAGGGACTTGCCAAGATGTTATCTGAATCAAATCATCAAGCTTTGGGCATTAATCTGTCTGTGATAGCAAATGAAGAATCAAAAAAAGAAGAAGAGCAACATGGACTAGAGATGGCTACTCAAAAGATACATGTGAAATATCTAACTAGTCCTTGGTATAAAGAAATAGTTGAATATCTGTTAACACTTAGCTGTCCTCCAGGATGTGACAAGGTGAAATACAGAGCTGTAAGAATGAAATCTCAGAAATATGCAATTGCCAATGGACAACTCTATTGGAGAGACCCTCTAGGC
Source organism: Pinus albicaulis (assembly GCA_034641835.2). Lineage (NCBI taxonomy): Eukaryota > Viridiplantae > Streptophyta > Pinopsida > Pinales > Pinaceae > Pinus > Pinus albicaulis. The sequence goes on from JAXQQM020083386.1 coordinate 14,904, forward strand.
ATATTACTTTTATGCCTCACAGAAAATGAAGTGCAAAATGTAATGATAGAATTTCATGAGGGGATATGTGGAGGACATTACAGCTGGAGGGCTACAACTCATAAAATCTTGAAGGCTGGTTTTTACTGGCCAAAATTGTATTCAGATACTTTTGCTTGGGTCAGATCGTGTGACAAATGCCAAAGATTTGCAGAAAGGCAGAAATTAGCAGCATTGCCCTTGATCCCTATTCATGTAAATGAACCATTTCAGAAATGGGGATTAGATTTTATAGGAGAAATACATCCCCCATCAAGTGGCCAACATAAATGGATATTGACAGCAACAGACTATTTTACAAAATGGGTGGAAGCCATACCTACCAGAAATGCTACAGATGCTGTAATAATGAATTTTATAGAAGATAATATCATATCTAGGTTTGGCTGTCCTGCAAGAATTGTAACTGACAATGCACATGCTTTCAAGTCTGCCAGGTTCGTAAAATTCTGCGAAAGATATAACATCATCCTGACTCATTCTACAGCATACTATCCACAGGGAAATGGTCTAGCAGAGTCATCCAATAAAACCCTGGTGAGAGCCCTGAAGAAGACAATAGCTGAAAATCAGAAAAACTGGGACTCACAATTAAATTTTGCTCTATGGGCAAATAGGATAACCAGCAAAAGAGCAACAGGGAAGTCACCCTATGAGCTGGTGTATGGACGGGCTACAGTGTTTCCTTTGCAATTGGCATTTCCAGTGGCACGTTTTATGCAAGAAAACCAGGAAGAACCAGATGGCATGATCCGAAGAATTAATCAGCTGGTAGAATTGGAGGAAACAAGGAACCAGGTAGATCAGAGATTGATAGAATACCGGGAAAAAATGAAGAATGTCTTTGATCAGCACGCAAAGGATAGGAATTTTCAAGTTGGAGACCTGGTTCTTAGATGGGATGTTCGCAGAGCAGAAAAGGGAAAACATGTTAAATTTGATCCATTGTGGTTCGGGCCATTCAAAATAGTGAAGCTAGGAAGAAACAACACCTTTACTTTAGAAAATCTACAAGGTGATTTGTTGGATGCACCCGTGAATGGCCAGTTCCTCAAGCCTTATTTTCAATTCTGACCCAAGCTGGGAATACCTGATTGTATATATTGTATATAGTTTGTTTCGGCTTTTATTTTTATAAAGGAAAAGAATGCTGATAATTACTTGAAGTAAGAAGCGCAGGGGAATTGAAAAATAAGATGAAATATTTAATGGTCTGCGTGTTCTCGACATGCCCGAGGACGAACATGTCGTCCCCAGATGGAGCCGATGTTGTACATATTTACCTCTGCCTGTGAATTTTGCCCTGCTGCCTCATTCAAATCCATTTTGAACCTCTGCCGTGGCCTAAAATCTCATGACCCTGCTTGATATTACTATCTCCGCCCGAAAATCTGCTTTACAATGGTTAAAAACCCAAATTTAAATAAATCGGGCCAAGTCCCTAAGAGTTTGACTCCCTCCCGCTTTGGCTTCCATATGACCCGGGTCTGAAAACCATAATTCAAAACGAGAAGGGGCCTATTTTTTTAACGATCGGGCGCAATGCTGGCCGTCTGATCTGGCTCAAATCAACGGCATGGCAATCAACTTATATGGAGGGCCCGCGCACAACAGACCGGCGGTATTTCATGGCCCACCGATTTATTGCCCTTCGATGCAAGTGTAGTCGTTGATCTTGTTCTGAGATCAAACGGTCCTGGGTCAATCGCAGTCCTGCCCTCAATCGCAATCGGAACTTCCAAAATGTGCCACCCCGGTCTCCCCGCTCCACTTTCTGATTGCGATTTCCGATTTGGGTCCCACCTCCTGCGGTCGTGTCATCATAATTCACAAGTGTACGCCGTGCTCCTCCTCCACCATTCATATGTTCCGGTGATGTGTCATATTTTATGAACCTTTGCCCCGATCATTCATTGTCGCTCCATTGTATTCTGCATTGTCACCCTCCATTTCTCCATTATTTTTATGCATTTCCTGTCACCCTGCATCATCTCAACATTTCGCCTAGTTCGTATCACCGCTTCCATGACCGCTGTCGTATCCACACTCCCTGTCTCCGAGTCAATTTCCTCTAATGTTTTGCGGGTTTTGCAGGTTTTAAAACGACTTGGTAGGCGCTTTAACTTGCCGCCTCCGTTGCAAAGATCAGGAGCATACCAAAGGACATATTCTGCTGGCGAAATTAAAGGAAGAAGCCAAGGGTAGGTGGGAGAGGTGACCGCCATTAAAGAAGACACAGATATGGATTCTCAGAACCCTCCAGATAAATTCGCCCCGCATTAAAGATCCAGGATTCAAATCCAAAGCCAAGGGCCGAGAGTACAGTACAGAAATGCAGATTATTTCAAATCTCTTACGGCAGCAGATTTTCCTTCAGCCTCGGGCAACATATTGTATATATTTTATTATTCCTATCTTGTATATAAGGAGATTTTATCTCCCAGCATTTATTTCATGGATAGGTTGTCTAGTACAGTCATTAACAGTTAGTCATTCATAGAGTGGGCGTGAATGTTTTCCGCCATTTCTTTTCAAATTGAGTCATTAATTGTGTTTCAGCTACCTCCTTCTCTAGAATTCTCCATCACTCCTATAAATACCGAAAAAGAAGACATTGTAGGGGTTCCAGATTTCTATCAGCAAACTGTGTAGCAAGAAGACTTCTGTATACATTTTTGTAATATTTCTGTATGAAGCTTCAGAGCCCGTAGGGTCTCAGTGAGGAGGGGTTATAACTATAATGAGGATTCTGGTCTTTGGTATCTCACAGTATGTAATTTCTCTCATGTGTTAATACAATATCTCTTTCATGCTCATTATCTTCTTGTATCATGTTCTAGAATGTGAGTGGCTCACTAGTTTGCATTAAGGATTCATCCTCGTTGATGCCCTTTCTGGAATTAGTCAAGCGCTTTAAATAGGCCTAGTCATGGTATATTGTTCCATGTTCACTCTTTCCATATTTTCTGCTATATTAGTTGCTTGAGGAGGGTGCTTTTAAAACGCCATTGTCATATAAGGTTTCGTAAATTGGTGCGCCCTTATATGGTTCTGTTGTGTATCTGGGTATCAGTCTCATGCCAGCTAATATCTTCTTATGTTTCCTCACTGCACTCACTTCCTGATATTTTATTTCTGTGATATATTATTTGAACCGGCCCTCTTTACAGTAAGCTGTCTCTTAACTGTCTGATGCCTTTGTATTGAATTTTTACATGATGTTCCTACACTATTCTTATCCTTGTATCAGCTTCTGAGAGAGATTGGTCCCATTCTAATCTAATTTCCTTGTTCAAGCAAGAGATAGTAAGTGGGCTCTTTGGACTGACAACCCAAGCATATAATGAGCTCCTTGCTATATTAAGATGTCTAGGCAGTCTATGGCAACTCTGAAGCTTGTCTCTAGGAGGAGTGACAAATCATCCACAACGGTATAAAAATGATGAGGATGCATTATTCTTGAAAGGAGAAAGCTTTCCCCTCATGAATTACTCAAATAGTGGATCTTGTTCCTAACACTAGGAGTTCACAGTAAATGACAGGGAACACATTCCTATATTTTCTCAATCATTGGAGTTCCATAATATATACAAAATTTATCAATAATTTCATGATATTTTGTGCATCTATTCTCCAATATTTATCCTCTAGTAGCATGGATAAAGTCCCTAAATTATCTCCTTCTCCAAATCTCCATAATCTTCCCAATATTCTCACAATATCCTTCAAAAATAAATAATATTAGGCATAAATATGTAATTATCTCTAAAGCTTCCTAAGAACATATTAAAGCTTAAAAAAACATTATTAAGTGTAGAAGGAGAGATTTTAGAAATATTTTATGTGCCTAAGAAAGGTTATATGGGCCTTATTTTATGTCTAATTTAGAGGCCCATACGACACCACAACAATTGGAGGAAAAAATTAAAAATGGATTTGTTACAATTATGACATAAAATACACTAAATGTAATAAGTGTGCTTAGAATAATTTTTTTTACAAATATTGTGAAGAGGAGGAATAAAAGGAAAAATAAACATCAAAAGAAGAAGATATACACTAGCAACCAACCCCATAGGTTGAAAAAGAATTTATAAATATGACCATATCTTGTAATGCATTGTCACGAATTGCCACTCCTCAAACTCTCAAGATAAAAGGACATATCAAGAAGAAAAAGGTAATAGCTTTTTTTGATTCACGTAGTACCCATAATTTTATTCATTTTTTACAGGGAAAATTTTAGGGTCTAATATTCATAGGTGCTCTAATTTTCCATGCTTCTCCCGCAAACAATATTCACCAATTTACATTTTTTCTAAAAATGATTAGCACAAATTTGATGGTATAAATTTAGTTTACCTTAAAATTTGCCAAAATTTTGTAAAGACTATATAAATTCATCAAAAATTTGAATATTTTTACAATAATATCACCAAAAATTTTATAGTTTATATGTTTGAGACAGTAAGGTTCGCCAAGGTTTCTAAACTTTAAGAGAAATTTCAATCCTTCAAATTTTCACTGAGTATGATAGACAATGATTTGAGTTTCCTTCTATATCTAGAACCGAAGTGTTAAGTTATGGTGGCAGATGGAGGAACTATAATTTCTAGTGAAGTGCCATAATATCAATCTGACCATGGGGGCATATGTGTTTATAGTCCAATGCTTTCCATTTAGATGGGTGATATTCATGTTGTATTAGGAGTCCAATGGTTACAATCTTTGGGGAAAATAGCTTTTAATTTTCAAGAACTTTTCTTCAAATTTTGTTGGGAAGGAAACTAAATTTAATGAATGGGCAGCATAGGAAAACTTGGGAATATAATAAACTCTAATGGAATGACACATATTTTGAAGAGAAGGGGTAGTTGCACAATTATTCTCAATTATGCTCATTACATGTTTGTTACACTAATTTTTGGTCATCTAACCTGTTATTATTAGATGAACCCAAGTACACCATGTAAGACCAATTTTACCCTAAGTAAAATTGCTTTCACCACATAAAATAACTTATTTGTTTATATTTCCTGGTCATATTTAACCCAAAATAAGCAACTTAATTAAATAAATCCTTATTTATTTAATTATTCCCTAAGAATAAGTTATTTAAATCATTATTTAAATAATATTATTAGTTAAATTTGACTAAATCATCCATAAATAATTAAATAAACCATTATTTATTTAATTATATTCCCATCACTTCCCTAAGATGATAAATAAACCATTTATTTATTTATTATTTATAAATAAAGGAATTGACCCATGTCAAGAACCCTTTTCCCTCCAACAAATATAATAAAATATTCCTAAAGGGTGCTTCTAGAATTCGATTAATAATATTTTATTCATGCACCGAGTTCTAGACCACCCCAATATTTTGTTATAAATAGAAGGGTTTTCCCCATTCATTAATCACCTTCATTGCATTAGATCACTCTGGATCTACTCTTGGTCACCATTTTCCATTTTGCTTTGTGAACTCCCATTGAGTTCTATGTTTGCTTTTCTACACCCATAAGAGAGAGAAATGTTAGATCTGAAACACTGAGGACTTTCAAGAACCCATCCCACTGAGGAGAACCGGAAGACACCTTTCATGTTTTCCTCTCAGGTGCCCCATTCTTTAATATAATACAAAATTCTTTTAAATACATTCTTCTTGTCTTGTCCATTGGATTTATGGAGCCATGTTATATTTTATCTGCTTAATGTCTTTTGTGCTTAGATCTGAATTTGTGCAGCAAACTTAAAGATATTTTGCAACCATAATCAATGTTAGGGCTATTTGTTATGCGTAGCTAAAGTGATATTTTACAACGAAAGATTCGTACTAACA
>JAXQQM020075504.1:0-13038 GCA_034641835.2 Pinus albicaulis
TGTTGAGCCCCAAGATTGTTCTTTCTTCCATCATACTTCACTCCATTTTCTTTTGTCCATTGTTATCCCAGGCTCAAATGATCAATGAAATTAGTTAAAATTACTTTAAGAATGAATATCATGGCTAACTTGCTAAGTTTTGTGATTTTGTCATTGTAATACATTTTGAACTAAAACTAGCTACAGAATGCAGACATTCTGTAGCTAGTTGCCAATTCTGCAGCTATCTTCACGTTCAAGCATGTTCCAGGTGTCCTCTCAGGAAAAGCCACACATGGGTATATTCCACATCATGTCCTCAGCGTTTGTTGCTGACCATGAAGAATGAATGGAATTCTGGATGTGGTTTTGTACGTGGGAACTCACACAAGGAGGCAGACTCCTAATAGGACAAGGACAATCCAGATGTCCTTTGTCACTTTACGCTGCCATATTTAGAGTTCTAGTACGATTTTGATATGAAAAGACAATGATCCCCGTATTATCTCAAGTTCTGTTATGAAGATTTGTTATAAATGTACTCGGGAAACCGAGAGACTAGTTCTAGATTTTGATTAGATTTCGTGGATTGACTGCTATATTTCTGAAGACCGAGGATACTCTGTTTTAAGTTATTTTCCTTTAATGAAGAAGACATCATTTCTCTGAACGCGTTGAGTTGATCTTGAGTTAGATTTCGTGCTACTCTAGTGGTAGAGGGCCCCTGCCTCCTGAGCGGCTTTACTTTCGCAATTTAGATAAGTATCTTAGTTCATTTTCAAGTTTTTTTTGAAGTTTGCGTTCATAGTTAATTTCATTAGTCATTATAGCTATACTTTTTCTAAGAAACTCTTCCAAAAGATCATTATAATGAATGAGAAATTGCTGTAGTGTTATAGATTTTATTTGCAATTCCTTTCGTTCATTATCACAGTTAAACTTACTCTAGCAAACTCTTCCAAGATATCATTATGATGACTAAGGTATAACTATGATACTGTAGGATTCAGTTTCTTGTTTACACTAAGTAGCATAGCTAATATTACTCTTAAAAGCTCTTCCAAAACATCATAACAATGAGTAGGAAATAGCTGTGATGTCTTAGTTTTTAATTGTATTTGCTTTCAGTTTTCATGTTTGCATTCAAATGCATTGAATTGTACAGCCAGGATTGTTCTAACAAGCTCTTCCAAAATACCATTCATGATGAACAAAATAGGCTGTAGAATCCCATAGATTAATTGCATGATAACTCAGTTAGGGCACTCCGGAGGCAAATTGCATTTAATTCATGCTCTGTTATTTTGTTTCAAGTTTGATAATGGCTTTTTAATCTAGCACTGATCATTGTAGACTAGTAGCACCCTAGTTCAGTTTCAGCTTAGCTCATTGTATTTACATTCCAAGATTAGTTGCCATCCATTGAATTTTAAATTGCATTAGTTGTTAAACTTAAATACCACGGTCTTCATTATTTAAAAACTTCTTTTTTTCTAAACCTATATTAACTCATAATGATTTGGACAGAAGATAGTATCAGCATAAGGCCTGGAGTACTTTTGCAACCTTTTTACCATTTCACAAACAAGCCTTTCCTCAAAGACTATTCTAAAAGGAAATATATAACTTTTGAGTGAGGTTTAGTGGTGTTAAACTAAGTTGCAGAATAGAATTAGGAGCTAGTTTTAGAGTAGAGATCTTATGATGTTACAAATGTTCTTTTCCAAATATGTTTCAACAAACCTTTAATCATGGATGAGATGTTGTATCATTATAAGTCGATTTTTTAGTTAGGAGAATTTTTACACTTAGCTGCCCATTTCTCAAGCTCTTCCAAAATATCTTTAATGAATGAATTGGACAAGTTAAGTTCATGTTGTGATTTATTTTCTTGAAGTCATTATCAAGCTTTGTATTTTGCTAAGTCATAGTTTAGGTTTGGTTCTGTCTCAGTATTTTCATTTGTCATTTGTCATCAAAAAATTAGGCTTCACTTTGTTTTTAACCAGTAGCTTCTTTCCACCAGCATTTAGTTCTTTCCCTTGTGAACATAAAACCATAAAAAGACCAAAAACATCATAAAACACTAGACACAACGCAGTAAGAAACAAACACCTAGGCACATACAGTGCACCACACTTCAGCAGTTTACCAACCCTGGTTGACAATTAAATGAACTCAATTTAGGAGAATAGGTTGAGCACAAACATTTTTGCTCCGTTGCTGGGGAAGTGAAAACTAGGTAACCTTTGTTTCTTAACTCCCAAAACAATGATATGCGTAGAGAGAGAGACTCAAGGGGTAGATTCATAAGAAGCAGAAGCAGAAGTTTGATTCCTAGAACACCACTTGTTTCACCTAGACCAAGAGCTAGTACACCTTCAACTCAGACCCACATTCCATCCTTTACTGATCCTAGACTTCTAGAAGACCTAAGATCAGACATTCCATTAGAGAGACCTTCCACTTCATCCACTGAACCTGTCTTAGAAGAAGATCCAAGGACTCCTGTTAGGGACACAAACTTTTCCACTTCCACAGAAGAAGAATCAACCATGGTAGAAGAAGGAGGAGGAGGAGTCTTTAATGGAGAACACACATTATTTGGAGGGGGTAGAGGTAGAGGTAGAGGAGAAGGAGGTAGAGGTGCAGAAGGAGAAGGAGGTAGAGGAAGAGGTAGAAGAGAAATGGGAAGCTCTTTTGGGTTCCCTATAATAGATGAAGAAACCAATACAACCATGAAAAACATTTCACCCTCTGTCCTTCCAAACTTCTATGGAATTAAAACTGAAGATCCTGAAACCTTCCTATTTGAATTTGAAGTCCTATGTAGAACTTATGACTACTTACAAGATGCTCAAAAACTTAAACTATTTCCTTCAACATTGAAAGGAGTAGCATTGAAGTGGTTTATGAGTTTGATCAATAGTTCTATTAGGACATGGGAAGACATGAAACAAGCATTTATAGAGAGGTATTTGGATTATTGTATGCCAATCAATCATAAGGAGGAAGTGTTTAAGATGTTACAAAAAGAAGATGAAAACCTGGAAGATTTGTTGGAGAGATTTCATTACAACATCAAAAGAGAAAAAATGGAGAACTTAGATCAAGACACTTTAAAAGCTCTCTTGTTGAAGAAAATTAGGGATGAATGGTTGGATATCCTTAACATGATGGGAAAATGGGATATATCTCAGCTCACATTACCTGAAATATCTGAGTTATGTATTAACCTTTCAAGAGGGAAATCCAAAACTGTAAAAGGCCCAAGAGACCCTGCTCTTGCAAGGGCAAGTAAGTTTGCTTCTGGGACAGTAAGTAGGGCAGAAATAGGACATATGCTTGATGATTTCAAATATGACATCTTAGGGAGTCTTAGTGAACAAATAGACACCCTTAAGTTACAAAACAAGCAAAAAGCTGAATCTGATGCCTTAGCAATATTTTGTCCCAAATGTAGAAAGAAACATGCCTTGAGAGAGTGCCCTTTGGATGTAAAAGTTGTAGAGACCTATGTCATTTGTTCTGAAAAACATGAGACCAAGAATTTTCCTTCCCTTCCTGGTCTCAAAGCTGTCTCTCAAGAGGAAACTCCTACAAATTCCACAGAATCTCTCAATTTTGTCTCTAGAAGGCCTTGGCAAGGACCTCAAACACAAGGATTCCATGATCAAATGTATAACCAACCTCCACTTTGGAATTCTTGGCAGCAACCTTGGCCTCAATTTCAAAATTAATCTCAAGCTTGGGCACAAGGAGCACAAAATCCTTATGGAAGATACTCTCAGTACTATCAGTATCCACCATCCTATCCACCATACCCACATTTTTCTCCTCAAAATCCTCAACAAAATTTTCAACAACATCATCAGAACCTACCACATCAAAATCAACCACTTCCATTACCATTTCCTCAAAAATCAAATCAATTGCCTGCTCAACCCATACCAAACCCCAACAATAAAAATCCTCAAAACACATACATGATAGAAGGCCAACAGTTTCCAACTTATTTAATTACTCCTTTAGACCTTAGTAATGTTCAACTTAGGTCTGGAAGAATACTTGAAAAGAGGAAACCTTCTGTGATCATACAAGAACAAGATAACTCTGAGGAATATTCTCTACGGGTAAATAAAAGTCTTGAGGAAGACACATCTTTTCAAGACCCAAACACTGAAAAATTAAAGCAAAAAGAACCAATAATTTCAACTCCTGTATTAGAGCAGCCATCAACATCTACTTCTAGACCTCCCTTTCCAGAAAGATTACAAATTGATAGAGGTGTAGAAAAACAAATTATGGTGCCTAATTATGATTTCCTAGATGAGCTGAGAAATGTTTGCATTAAGATTCCATTATTACAAGCCATCAAGGAAATTCCAATTTTAGCCAAAACAATAAAGGAGTTGAGCATGAAGAAAAAAAGAAAAAGAATAAGAGAGACAAAGAAAATTCAACTGGCAGGAAAAATAGCAGACATTATGATGGGTAAGATTGCTATTCCAAAGTATCTAGACCCAGGAAATCCAATTGTTAAAATTCACATCAATGGAATTGAAATCCAAAACACACTCATTGATTTAGGAGCAGCAATCAATATCATGAGTAGACAAATCATGGATACCGAAACTTCCTAATCTTCTCTTTACACCCACACTATTACAATTAGCAGACAGATCTGTGATCAAACCAGATGGGGTAATAGAAGACATTCCAGTGTCCCTAGATTCTTGGGAGTACCCTGTGGATTTCATGATCCTAACTCCTAAGAATAATCTAGGAGGACATCTTGTTATATTAGGAAGACCTTGGTTGGCTACAGCTGATGCTTTTATTAGTTGTAGATCTGGTGATATGTACATCTATGATGGTAGTTCAACTAAGAAATTCACTTTATATCCTCCAGCTATGACAATTACAGATTTAGATGACACTCAATGGATAGAGGATGAAGAAGATTTACAACCTCTCTTCACAATTTCAGAAATTAGTGAAGATAATCAAATTCTGAATACTCTAGAAAACTTTGAATCCTCTTCAGAATACAAACATGAACCATTTCAAGAGGGATTCAACATTGAGTTTTTGTCATCAAGGCAGATGTCTCTTCATTCTATGGATAAATTTGGCAGCTCTACAAGTGAGATATTTCCAGGAAAAACTTTGAACATAAATAAGAACCTAGAAAAATCTCAACAAGAAGAGTTAGTCAAGGTATTATAGATACATTCTTCTACATATGCATGGGAGTACATTGACATGAAAGGGATAAGCCCCAAGACTTGCACTCATCACATCTATATAGAGGAAAATTGTAAACCAATCAGACAACCTCAAAGACGGATGAATCCAAATCTTAGGGAGATTGTTAAAGAAGAATTGCAAAAATTGTTAAATGTCAACTTCATCTATCCCATTTCAGATAGTCAGTGGGTTTATCCTTTGGTAATTGTGCCAAAGAAAAATGGTAAATGGAGGGTATGTATTGACTACCAGGAATTAAACAAAGCTACTCTTAAAGACCATTTTCCCTTACCTTTCATAGATCAAGTGTTAGATACATTAGCTGGAAAAAAGTACTTCTCATTCCTAGATGGGTTTAGTGGTTACAACCAAATCCAAGTAGCACTTGAAGATCAAGACAAAACCACATTTACATGTCCTTGGGGTACCTATGCTTACCGAGTATTGCCATTTGGATTATGCAATGCACCTGCAACATTCCAAAGGGCAGTATTAGGAATTTTTTCATATCTAATACATGATTGTGTAGAGGTATACATGGATGATTTCACAGTTTATGGAAACACATTTGAAGAAGCTTTAGAAAACTTGGAAAAAGTTTTAAAGAGATGTCAGTAAGCAAATCTTTCACTTAGCCATGAGAAATGTTTCATGATGTTTACTGAAGGTATTGTTTTGGGGCATCACATTTCAGGGGATGGGATTAGAGTTGATGAGTCAAAAGTTGAAGTCATCTCTAACTTATCTATTCCAAGTTGTCAAAAAGATGTTAGGATTTTTCTAGGATTTGCAGGATATTATCAACGGTTTATAGAAAAATTCACCAAGATAGCATCTCCACTTTTCAAATTACTTATCAAAGACTGTGAATTCAAGTGGAATCCTGATTTCTAGTTAGCCTTTGAGACCCTGAAAACAAAAATCTCTGAAGCACCTATTTTAAGAGGACCTAACTGGAAGTTACCTTTTCATATTTCAACAGATGCCTCAGATACAGCTCTAGGAGCAGTATTGGGACAAAAATACCTGATTCCTTATGCCATCTACTATACCAGTAAAAATTTGACTCCTGCAGAGTTAAACTATACTGTAACTGAAAAAGAGTTTTTAGCTGTTGTTCATGCCATAAACAAATTCAGACACTATATAACAGGCTATGAAACTTTTGTTCACACAGATCATTCTGCAATTAGATACTTAATTAACAAATCAATTACTAATGGCAGAGTTATAAGATGGTTATTGCTTTTACAAGAATTCAACATTACCATTCTAGATAGGCCTGGAAAACAAAACACAGTAGCTGATTTCCTATCTAGACTCCAAAACATCAAAGATGACACTCCAGTTGAAGATCAATTTCCTAATGAATATCTTTTTTCAATTTCTACCCAAACTCCTTGGTTTGCTGACATTGCTAATTATTTAGTTTCAGAAAAATTTCCTTCAATAATGAATGCAAGAGATAAAAGAAAAATCATTTATGACAGTGTAAAATATTCATGGGTTGCTAATGAGTTGTACAAGACAGGTCCAGATTTGATCATTAGGAGATGTGTTCGGGAAGATGAGATGCCTGAGATTCTTAAAGCATGTCATGATGAACCTTGTGGCGGACACTTTGCTGATAAGAGGACAGCCTATAAGATCCTTCATTTAGGATATTATTGGCCATCCTTGTTTAAAGATGCTAAAGAGTATGTCAAAAGGTGTGACAGTTGCCAAAGGTTAGGGAAACCTTCTCCTTCAGGTGAGATGCCATTACAACCTCAGGTACATATTGAACCTTTTGAAAAATGGGCTTTGGATTTTGTAGGACCGATTAGTCCTCCATCAAGACAAAAGAGATATATATTAGTTTGCACTGATTATGTTACCAAATGGGTAGAGGCCAAGCCATTAATTTTTGCTAATGAAGCATCTGTAGTTACTTTTCTTTTTGAGGATATTTTTACTCATTTTGGTGTCCCAAGGGAAATTGTTACAGATCAAGGAGCTCAATTTATATCAAGGCTAGTGGAGCAAATGATGGAGAAGTACAAAATCAGACATAGAAAATCTACTCCTTATCATCCACAAGCAAATGGTCAAGTGGAATCTACTAATAAGGTCATTGAAGGAATCCTAACAAAGATTGTTCATTTACATAGAAGAGATTGGGTAGATAGGCTTCCTGAAGCCTTGTGGGCCTATAGAACTACATGGAGAAACACAACAGGCCATACTCCTTATGAACTTGTTTATGGAAAGCAAGTTTGGTTTCCCATAGAGTTCCAGATTCAAACTTTCAAAATGGCAGTTCAGCTAGGACTTGATCTATCAGAGGCACAAAAGCACAGATTGGAGCAGATTAATGAATTGGATGAGATCAGACAAGATGCAGTTCAGAAAACAAGTCTAGTCCAACAACAAAGGACTAGATGGCATGAAAAGTACATCAAAGAGAAGAAGTTCAAAGAAGGTGACTGGGCTCTCTTGTTTGATTCAAAATTCAAGGATTTTCAAGGTAAATTTCAAACACATTGGCTTGGGCCATATGAAATTGTTAAAATTTTTGACAATGAAGCAGTAAAAATCAGGACAATAGATGAAGAAGAGGTCACTTTTCTTGTGAATGGTCATAGATTGAAGTTGTATCACAAACCACTCTCAAGAGAAGAATTTGTCAAGAAGTTCCAGGAAAACAGTGATGTGAAGTTAATGAAGAAGAATCTTTCTTCTTCATCAACTTGATTAAATTTTCTGAAGTCATTTCTTTGAAAAAAATAAAAATAAAAATAAAGTATAAACATGAAAACCAATCACTGATTGGCATGTTTATACAGAAAAGATAGGGTGAAAATCAGAGTCTTTCTGACACTCTAACTTTTCCATTTTTTTTCTGCAAGCAGCTGTTACAAAATCATAAGTTCAGATCCATTGCACTTATGATCCATCTCATTTCATTTCATTCCATTTACTTATCCATCCATACTTCATTTCATTCATTCATTCATACTTCACTTCATTCCATATTTCATTCATCTCATTCCATACTTCATCCACCTCATTTCCATATCAAAATTTAAAGTTTGATGTTTTTCTGCAATTGAATAACACATGTCATGGATTGCAGGCCATTTCTTATACTTTTCCACTCCATTTCATAAATTGTAATCCATCCCACTCCATCATTCACTTCATACATATCCCATTATACCATGTTTCATCATCTATCTTCACTCATTCCATATAATATTCCATTTATATTCCAAACCACTCCATTCCATGATTAAAATTCTCTACAGGTACATTCTGCAGCTAAACAGACATTCTGCAGCTAATCAGACTTTTCGCAGCCAGACAGTCATTCCGCAGTTACAAATCCTGAAGGCACTGATCAGCAGACATTTGAATTGCAACAAGATGATCTGGTATATCCATGAACAAGAAAAATCAAGAAGGATTATGAAGACTCACAAATTAATGATTTCCAGAGGAGAACAAAGCATACAAAGACTACAAAAAGCAGACGAAAAGCAAAGGTAAAAAGTTCTGATTATAATGGCATATCATAAAAAAATTTAGTATAGTTTTAGTTATGAATCATTCGAAAAGTTGTTTTGATTATTTTTATTGATCATGCCAAATATACCCTCCGCAAAACTTTGGATAAAAATCCTTCATTTCAAATTCTATACCCGATCATCATCTAAGCCGTTAAAATGCTGAAGTGATTGATTTTCTCACGTCACCCAGCCAAATCATTTAATGATGATTTTTGAATCCGTTGTAAAATATCTCTGCAGTCTTTTCACTCATTGATTTGTTTTCTTCACCTCACTTCATTAACTCGTTCCATAACCACTCCCTATTACTCCATCCCGTAGCCAACCCTTCATCATTTCATTCTGTAAAACAGAGGTATCTCTATCACCGTGAGCAGAGGTATATTAGTTTGAAAGTTGAAGCCACTGTCACTGTGAAGCAGAGGTATATTAGTTTGAGGTATATCAGTTTGAAATTTGAAACCATTGTCACCATGAAGCAGAGGTATATCAGTTTGAGTTATATTAATTTGAAGGTTGAAGTCATTGTCTCCGTGAGCAGAAAGAGTACTAATTTGAAGATTGAAGAAGATATTATGGGCCTCATCGTGAGAACTGAACCAGTGGGCACAAAATACCTGGAAGGATACCCTCAAAGTAGAGAAATGTTGCAACAAGTAGGATGGCTGCAATTCCTTGAGAAATTTAATGGCTTCCACAAAGAAGTTACTAAAACGTTTGCAAGGTCATTCAAAGGAGCCGAGGTTGAAGTTGGAGATATTAAATTCACTGTCACAGAGGTTTTTATTGCAGAAGCAACAGGATTGCTTAGACATGGAGAAAGATGGTTTAAGAATAGAGAATTTCATAATGAATCATGGAAGCAAATCCTCAAATCACCAGGTATGGATGTCACTGTGTTTAAAAAGGGAATTCCAAGCTCTGCATTAAAGAATAAATGGAGAAACATGTTGCTTATCCTACAAAAATTTATCACTTGTGAAGGTAGATATGGTACTTTCTATGTTTACCATATTAGGTTGATAATGCATTTCCTAGAAGAAGAGCTTAATTTGCCCTATTTCTTGCTTCAAAGTTTAAAAAATATGGCTTCAAGTGTTCAAAGGAGAGTCCAATTCCTAGAAACAACTCTATACCATCATGGTTTGGTTAATATTCTAATTGAACACCATTTAGCTAAAACAAAAGATACTTGGGATAATTTCTTGGTGAGAAATCACTTTGAGGAACCAAAAGAGCCTTCACCTGAGCATCAGCCTACAAAGAGAAGCAGAAAATGGAGAGCCTCTAAAATTGAAACTGATAAAGCAATTCAAGATAGCAGTGAAGAAATAATCTCTGAGAAGTTGACTCAGATTAAGAGACAGCTTAAGGAAGAGGGGGTAATCAGAAAATTTGCCACAGAAAAAGGAGAGGGACCATCCCAGCCGAGAAGGAGCCATAGACTCAGGGGGAAACTAAGGAAAACATAGATCAAACAAACCGGGGTGATAAACATAGAAGATGAGGAAACATCTATTGAAGAAGATGTTGAAGAAGATTTTGATGAAGAAGCCCCTGAAATTGACCCTGCACAGCAAGAAATTTATAACTATGTTGAAACATTGGAAAGGAAAGCTTCAAAGAGTAGAGATAGAACCCCTAGTCCTCCACTATCCAAAATAGATGTGTTAAGAAGAGATAGGTACGAGTTGGAAGTACTTAATAGACATATCATGACTAAGAATGATATTCTGAAGGAACAAGTTAAACTAAAAACCAGTATGAACTCAACCCTGTCTCTACAAATGGACAAAGTGGAAAAGGCTAATGAAAAGTTGAAAAAGAGGAACAAGAAGTTAATCAGGGCACTTACCAATTTAAGGTTCAAGCCAGTCATCAGGAAGCCCAGAAGACCTTTAACTTCCAGGCAAAGAAGAAGAAGAGGGTTGGATGTTCTTGCAGAAGTCTCTGAGTTTATGGAATAAGTTGCATGAGGACATGCAAGAAGTCAGCAGTGGGGGTATGTTGAGCCCCAAGATTTTTCTTTCTTCCATCATACTTCACTCCATTTTATTTTGTCCATTGTTATCCCAGGCTCAAATGATCAATGAAATTAGTTAAAATTGCTTTAAGAATGAATATCATGGCTAACTTGCTAAGTTTTGTGATTTTGTCATTGTAATGCATTTTGAACTGAAACTAGCTACAGAATGCAGACATTCCGTAGCTAGTTGCCAATTCTGCAGTTGTCTTCACATTCAAGCATGTTCCAGGTGTCCTCTCAGGAAAAACCACAGATGGGTATATTCCACATCATGTCCTCAGCGTTTGTTGCTCACCATGAAGAATGAATGGAATTCTGGACGTGGTTTTGTACGTGGGAACTCACACAAGGAGGCAGACTCCTAATAGGACAAGGACAGTCCAGATGTCCTTTGTCACTTTACGCTGCCATCTTTAGAGTTCTAGTACGATTTTGATATGAAAAGACAATGATCCCCGTATTATCTCAAGTTCTGTTATGAAGATTTGTTATAAATGTACTCGGGAAACCGAGAGACAAGCTCTAGATTTTGATTAGATTTTGTGGATTGACTGCTATATTTCTGAAGACCGAGGATACTCTGTTTTAAGTTATTTTCCTTTAATGAAGAAGACAACATTTCTTTGAACGCGTTGAGTTGATCTTGAGTTAGATTTCGTGCTACTCTGGTGGTAGAGGGCCCCTGCCTCCTGAGCGGCTTTACTTTCGCAATTTAGATAAGTATCTTAGTTCGTTTTCAAGTTTTTGAAGTTTGCATTCATAGTTAATTTCATTAGTCATTATAGCTATACTTGTTCTAAGAAACTCTTCCAAAAGATCATTATAATGAATGAGAAATGGCTGTAGTGTTATAGATTTTATTTGAAATTCCTTTAGTTCGTTATCACAGTTAAACTTACTCTAGTAAACTCTTCCAAGATATCATTATGATGACTAAGGTATAACTGTGATACTGTAGGATTTAGTTTCTTGTTTACACTAAGTAGCATAGCTAATATTACTCTTAAAAGCTCTTCCAAAACATCATAACAATGAGTAGGAAATAGCTGTGATGTCTTAGTTTTTAATTGTATTTGTTTTCAGTTTTCATGTTTGCATTCAAATGCATTGAATTGTACAGCCAGGATTGTTCTAACAAGCTCTTCCAAAATACCATTCATGATGAACGAAATAGGCTGTAGAATCCCATAGATTAATTGCATGATAACTTAGTTAGGGCACTCCAGAGGCAAATTGCATTTAATTCATGCTCTGTTATTTCGTTTCAAGTTTGATAATGGCTTTTTAATTTAGCACTGATCACTGTAGACTAGTAGCATCCTAGTTCAGTTCCAGCTTAGCTCACTGTATTTACATTCCAAGATTAGTTTCCATCCATTGCATTTTAAATTGCATTAGTTGTTAAACTTAAATACCACGGTCTTCATTATTTACAAAAATTCTTTTGTTCTAAACCTATATTAACTCATAATCATCTAGACAGAAGATAGTATCAGTATAAGGCCTGGAGTACTTTTGCAACCTTTTTACCATTTCACAAACAAGCCTTTCCTCAAAAGACTATTCTAAAAGGAAATCTATAACTTTTGAGTGAGGTTTAGTGGTGTTAAACTAAGTTGCAGAACAAAATTAGGAGCTAGTTTTAGAGTAGAGATCTTATGATGTTACAAATGTTCTTTTCCAAATATGTTTCAACAAACCTTTAATCATGGATGAGATGTTGTATCATTATAAGTTGATTGTTTAATTGTTTAGTTAGGAGAATTTTTACACTTAGCTACCCATTTCTCAAGCTCTTCCAAAATATCTTTAATGAAAGAATTGGACAAGTTAAGTTCATGTTGTGATTTATTTTCTTGAAGTCATTATCAAGATTTGTATTTTGCTAAGTCATAGTTTAGGTTTGGTTCTGTCTCAGTATTTGCATTTGTCATTTGTCATCAACAAATTAGGCTTCACTCTGTTTTTAACCAGTAGTTTCTTTCCACCAGCATTTAGTTCTTTCCCTTGTGAACATAAAACCATAAAAAGACCAAAAACATCATAAAACACTAGACACAACGCAGTAAGAAACAAACACCTAGGCATATACAGCGCACCACACTTCAGCAGTTTACTAACCCCGGTTGACAATTAAATGAACTCAATTTAGGAGACTAGGTTGAGCACAAACACTTGGCAGCATTGCGTATGAAGGTGCGGGGGAAGAGTCTAATTCGGAACTGTTCTAATTTG
>JAXQQM020076827.1:0-15152 GCA_034641835.2 Pinus albicaulis
ACTCACTAAGAAGAGCCACTAGTATAGTCTAGATCTAAGCATATCTAGTGTATTACACTGCTGCAACTCACAAGGACAACCCAACCCTCAATAGGATCAGCGTTGTAGGTGTAAGGTGAAGCTTAGCCCAAGCCTAATAATGGACAAGATAGAACAAGTCTCCTCCAAGAGTTTCTCAAGGAAGGAGGTGGGATTCCTAAACAGGAAGACCCAACAAGGGATGTCTGAACAGACAATACCTTTAGAAAATGATAATGTTCAACAAACCTCTCTTGTTTCTCTCCTCCTCCTTTTATAAGATTGGATTCTTGTCAAAACCCTAAACCACTTCATTAGTTTAGCCTCTTTCACATGAAAACCCTCCTTCTAGAACTGTGTTGTCACTCCAAGAGGTTTTATGCATCTAGAATGTGCAGTAGATATCGTCATGGTTGACTTGATCAAGTGATCAACCTCTTCCACACTCAAGGTGTCTTCATTTTAACTGGTTAGATTGATTTCCATTCACATTGAGTTGTCTTTATTTCGGATCCACTCTTTGAGAATAAATTTTGTTGACCTGGTCAAACATGACCTTGTCCACACACTTTAGACATTGTTCACACATGTGGATGCTTGATCTGGTTATTTCATGACCCCTTTTCACACCATGAGGGATTTGTATTCATACTTGAGCAAATTACGAGCCTCCTTGCCTAATTATTCATCCATCTAGATTTCAAAAGAAAAACTAATATTCCTATTATCTGTAAGCTAATTTAGGAATATTACAGTGTCCCCCTGCCAAATGTTTCTTGTCCTCAAGCAACTGCAAGGGTGCTAAAAAATTTCCCCTTCTTCTCTTGTGGCCTCCTCATCCAATATTCTACACCATTGCTCTAAATTTTCTGCAATAGATCTCTCTTCCAATGGTCCTTCCTCAATGTGCAAGTTGGCCCTTGATGAGTAAACCCAATGGCTCTCATCATGAAAGAATGAAAGGTTATTATGGAAACCTTCTCACTGATCCATGGACTCCTTAATATAGAAGTGATGACAATCATGGGGAATTTCATGATTCATGTAAGACTCCCATCTCCACGCTATCATCCAAATGAAGTGGATCACCTCCCAGCTTGGTAATCCATAGAAAAAATCCTCCCCATTACATATGAGAGGCATGTTCTCAAAAAACATATGGCTCACTCTACAAAGAGATAGGTGATCTATCATAGTGGCTATACAATATCTCATGCACCCATTGACGCATGTAGTGCAAAAAAAGTGGGGAATTTCTCTCCCCAAGGAAACATCCCACCAATGTGCTTCTCCTTCAACCATGTTCCCAAGAGTAAGAACATTCTCAACATATGGAATCATGATTAGAATCATGATAGTTTCCATGTATAATAAATGATAAGGAATATGTTCTCTCATGTGAAACCAGCGTAGTTTCACCCTTAACTACCATAGAATAGGATATGACAAGTGCCTCTCCCAACACTTGATTTCTGCCCCATCCCTTATAAATGCTTGGAAAAGGTGCATCATAGTTGGTGTAAAAGAATCACACCAGGAAGGATATAGTAGCTTCCCAATATCCTCCAAGGAATGTCCTGCATCAACATAGTTCATGGCCTTCAATGGCCCATGAAACCCATCATAAGTAGTGCCCCATTTTGGAGCAATGTTCTACAAATGAGTGTTAGAAAAATATAAGAATATAGGAGATACATGATAATATTCAGAAATAGAAGTTTCTCTATATACTTGTTTTACATCAGGGAGGTAACTCATGGATGAGTTCCCTCCCATACTCAATGAGTAAGGAGGTGTGAATGATGGCTCTCCCCAAGAGCTATGTTCCTCCTCATCTACCAAGTAATCCATGCACATCTTCATATGAGAGTGCATCTCTTCCTTGAAACCTTCCCATACGAATCCACCCAAGAGAGTATGATATGCTCTAAAGAAACTAATGGGTTTGGAAAGCATGATCTCATAGGTTGCATCTAGTAGTCTCTCCTTGAGCTTGGAGTCTCTGTTCAAAAGGATAAGATTATAGAAATAGATGACTCCGTCAACTACCTTAAACCTCTCATCCACTACTTCCCCATCAAGGACCCCACATGTGAAAAGGTCCTTGGAGTATTCCATCATGAGTTGGGAATCCCAATAAGGATCTAGACTCCCCAAAAATGACAGTGTTGTAGAAGTCTGAAATGCTGCCTTTGTCATATCATGTCTCCCTCCTTTAACATTCTTGATGTCAAAATCACATGTTGGAGCTTCATAATCTCCCCTTTACTGCCCCATTTTCATTTGATCTTGCTCAAGACAAGATTGAAGCATATGGAAATCAACTTCCCCTAGGAAAGTCCTTGTCTTCCAATACTTCCTCATTTTGGCCCATGCATACAAGAGGGTTAGCATCCCCTTGCCATGTTCAGAAATATTCTTTGTGAATGAAGTAATCATGGGTTACCCCAAAGTTATGGAGTTTCCATGTATTCCCATGCTCATGCCATCATAGACTTCTGATTTCTCCTTTCTCAGCGCAGAGATTTGAGTGGAAGATGGCAATGCCCCTTTCAGGAAATTTCTCACCTCTCTTTTAAATTGATGAGAGATTCTCTGTGCTGTGCTGGCTTCTCCCAAGGCTCCCTCCTTAGCCAAATATGCAAATCCTACCAATATTTGAGAGAAAACATTAGTTTTCCTCCAATTAAGAGGTCCTCCTAGTGAAATTCCATCTTGCAAAGAGGCATCAAGGCATAGAGTAGAATGTTGATGTAGGTGGATATATTTTCCCCTACCTTTGTTGCATAGGTCCTCTTGCCTTATTTTTTATTCCAAAATTTGAAACACAAGAGGGTTCATGCTCTCCATCCTGTGATGCCCTTCCTCCTCTTTTCCTCCTTCTATCTGACATATCTCATCATTTCACAATGATGGTGGATGCTGCTCTTGTGTTATGCAAAGAGCTTTATGTGTGAGACCCTTTGGAACTTCTTGCAAGAGTGCAAGAGTTTATTTCCTTGGAGCAAGTGCTCCATCCTCCTCTCCATGAAGTACTTGAGGTGCATTTTTGTGACTGCGTTATCATCTCCTACCTTCCCCTCCTCCTCTTCAATAACTGAAATTGTCTCATCATCAACAAGAGACCTTAGATCTTGGTCATTTATTGAAGGAGAAATCTTCATGCTTTCCTCTTGAGAAGAGAACCCTTCATCCAATGGAGATCTTTCCCTTGGCAATGCATCAAACAAACTTACACCTTCTTCCATGGTTTTCAGAAATTTGGATTCATAAACCATTCCAACTCATGAAAAATATTTGTTTGATATGGTTTGATAGTGTTAACTGGAGAAGTTACAGATGGAGCTCCATCAAACCTTTCCACTAATCTTTCAATAAACCTTGCATAAGTAGGTGTATTTGCATTTGCTAAGTAAAAGGACTCAAACAACCACCAAGCATATGCTTTACCTTCAAAATGAAATGCTGCTACTTTGATGGCTTCAATTTCTAAAAATTGGTGTTGCTGCACAAAGTTGTCTAGCTCCTCCACCCAAACCCTTACTGGACATTTAGGTGACCCATAAAAATTAGATAGAAAGAATATACCCACATCATGTTGCTTACCCTTTGTGCTCCTATCCTCCTTTATCTTGCAAAATCCTTGGAAGTTCAAGTCATCTTTGAACTCCTTAGATTGACCTTCATACTCCTACAAATACTCTCCAAGAGTCTCCTTCTCGAGTACACCTCCTTTATTCCTCTTCATGAAGAAATTACTAACATAACGTTGAATATTTGGTGATATGGCTGAGTGTACATATCCATGAGATGCGGATTTATAATTTTCCTCATGTATAAATCTTGTAGATCTAATCGGAAGATCTTCCTGCTCTTGAAACTCTCTAGGAGTTTCACTACTCCTTCTCTCTTCTTCTACTGGATCTTAAAAGTGATGAGAGTAAACTCATACTATTCATAATTATAACCTTACTCTTTTATTTATAGTACTTTGGCTTGAAGCCCATAGGTTGAGCCAAAGATATTGCTTCGATACCACTGTAATATTCCCAATCTGGAACAACTCAGCAAGCCTGTTGAAATAACACACTTCTGAGAATTATGTGCATAGAAATGATTTTTCAGCTCTTGGATCCCTTATATCAGCTCATATAAGATATAAATCCAAAAGGAGAGAAAACACAAATCAGACTAGCTGGGTTAAACAAATATCCCACAAAATAGTCTAGCTGAAAATCACCCAAAGAGAGGGGCTGCAGCCATATGCAAAGGACTGTTTTAGAAATAATGCAGATCCATTGAAGCACATTAGGAGGCTGATATGTAGGTTCATAAATAATATTTATAACAGCAAATAAGATTTACATTACAGCCCATAAATTGTATAAGAGAAAGAATGAGACTATACAGGAAAAATCCTCAGAAATGAGGTGCTACAACCATAAGAAAAGACTGCATAACCATGACAGTGTTATTTTCAAGGGCTGAAGTAGTAGTTTATTAATACTCAGATCTAGAGTAGATCTGTACATAAAAATATAGATCTATATCAGATCTGTGTACAAGAAGAGCTCATCTATACATTCCCCTTGGGGTTTTGTGCAAAACATGAAGCACAGAGAGTAGATCTGAGATCTAAGGTTGCAGATCTGCAAAATGATTCAGAAAGTTCTGAATAATACAATGGTACAAAAAATAATATCTGAAACAACATGGATTGGTTGGCCAATCCATGGATCACCACAGTGAAAGGGAAGATCTAATCACTGGAGATCTCTCCTCCAAAATGCAGACAAAGCACCTTGTAACTTCTCCTTTGCAAATAACACAATAAAAAATAAATTTGAAACTAATTCTTCTCATTCTAATTGAATTCTAGGAATCTTCAATACATCTCCATGAACCTGAAAAAAAATGATAAGCAAGATCAACATAAAATTTATCCGAATTTATCTAAGGAAGCATTGTAACATTAACGATAACAATTAGAGGTCTAGGCTAGTAGACTTGTTTCTATGTAATTAAACATAGCAGTTTTCGTTAACTATCTGTGATACATTCTGAGTGTGATACCTCATTCCACGTATGTAAGTATATCGGAGTTCATCCACATACATTCAAGTATATTGGGCGGTGTTCTACAACGAAAAGTATAAGGGGATGCTCTCATTGTATGGTTTCACACTAGAAAACCCTAATATGGATTGGGCCTCCATGTACCTTCACCTATATTTGGGAGGAAAAATTTAGGTTTCTAACCATCCATAGGTAGCCGAGTCGACCTCCTTCTACCTATGATACACTGAATGCAACATTCAGGGAGATTGTTTGCACGTACATAAGTCCTTGGTTTACTAGGGTGTTATGTTGCAGTTTAGAGTTTCTTGGTAAACATTTTTCCTAGCATCTTCCTTTTTTTTTTTTTTTGTCTTAAAATCAATCAAAAATTGTGGAAGAGTATCAATACTTTCCTCGTCGTTCATGTAGGACAACGAATAAACTACCATTACTGCCAGAAGCTAGACCTAGTAGATGAAGTCATGCTCGTCCTACCAAGTTCGGTACCTTTGGCACTCTTAGTGCTACATCATCTGATACACCAGAGACATCTGGTCCTTTGAGTACTGAGTCTTGAGTCGTTTCGACCGATCTCGATTTATCTGCTACTGTCGAGATAAAACCCTCACAGTTACTTGAGGAAACTAAAATTCAATCCAGTGAAATGGTAAATCCAAAACCTGAGCATGTTCAACTAGAAGTCAATCCCGAAGTTGATCCCGAATTTGAACAACAAGAAGTTTTTCCGGTGCAACCATATTATCCTTGGTCATCCATAAGCATTGAGTCTTCCTCCTTACCATAGAGTTTACCACCTGAAATTTATCTCGGGCCTGATCGTGAAGTGCTTCCACCTAGCTTCATTTCAATAGAGGAATCACTTCAGGAAGAGAAAACCGCTTCAAGTCCCACTCATTTTGGGTTGGGGATTTATTTGTATATGTTGTTTCCTCGTTCGACCTACTCTACTTCTCTTGATCCTTTTCATTCTCAAGTTCCCGTAGATTCAGTAGAGTACTTTTTGGGTTATTTAACCATGGCTGAGACAACATCCTAGACTGTACCATCTGTTATAGCTATGATGACATCTAATATTTCTTCATCTTCGATGTTTTCGACAACACCCGAGTCTTATATTTATGGTGGCCCATCTGTCCCACTGGGTTACCAAGCTCTAAATGGAACCTACTCTAATGTCTCCTCTAGTCCATGGACTTTGCCCATGTCGCCATCTAGAAATCTATCTGGTTCATCTCCCACGAGTATTGAATGACCTGATCCTTTATTGACATCATCAAATCAATATCAGGTTGGTCCATCTAATTACCATCCATCTTATCAAGTATATTCTGGATACCCATCATATGAAAGTTAGTATGTGAAATATCCTTCTACTCCATACGTTGGGGGGCCATAGATGTTCAGTCCATATGGAAGTACTCTATCGCTTTTAGGACAATCATATGTTGGAATGCTTGTTTACTAATGGCAGCCTACTTTTCCTATTCATCCGCAAATGGTTTTATATCAATATTAACCCATTCAACCTACATATGTTCTTACTATGATTTCTATTTATTATATGGTTGTTGGTTAGTCTGCTCAAGCAGATCCTTCAACCCCTAACCCTCAAGTTTCAGGTCTATGGACTCTGTCTTCCCACGATTGTATTCAACAACCATATGTATCAATAATTTCACAACTTTAGGCAAGTTTACCTTTGTCACGAGCTTCCACTAGCCCTGTTTATTACCAACCGGGTTGGAATTATCCTGGTGGGAAACAATTTTCTTAGATCCCATGGCAGTCACAACAACGATTCCCACAGTATCAATCTTATCCATGTTAGGTCCCTATATTACTATTATAGTCCTTTATTGTTGTTTGTGTAACCCCCTTATTGTTATTATTGTACCCCTATAACCCCCATATTGTTATTATTGTGCCCTTAAATTATTATTGTTAGGTTGGCTAGGATTACATTGTGGCCCCACTAGGATTACATTATGGCCCCGTGGACTCCTATATTTTTTTTTTCTGAATAAGAGTGATTCTATTAAGCAGAAATATATTACAAGATGATGATACAATAATGAGAAACAGAAAGCCAGCAACCGGAAATGATAAAACTATCAACCTCAGCTCTGGAGAAGGAGAGAAACAAGCAAGGAACCACAAGAAAATATTGGATGGCAAAAATACTGAAAACTACCCAGAGTGGGCAGAGGCCTCTATGCGAATCTTCTTCCCTTTCTTTTTACTGACTTTAACCCATCCAACCTGGGGTGAATGAGCTAAAACAACATGAAGATCGGAGTTCTCCATAGGGGGGATCTCCTTATCTGAGTCGGAAGAGAAGGTCACATGGGAGCGCTTCTGAGCAACGACATTATCAAGTGGGTGCACCTGAGCATTGGTGGGGATGTCCATTAACTGATTCTGAACTGAATCTGCATCACTTCCATCATCTTCTAAGAAAGAGGAATCAGAGTCCGTTGCAGGAGGTGGAGAGTATGGAGCCCATCGTTTAGAATTGGGCTTGGAATTCACCTTTTTTTGTTTTGCCGGGAGAGCTGGGCAAGAGTTCTGCAGATGCCCTGTTTAGTGACAGTGTCGATAGTGGAAGGCCGTATTCTCATAATCTAGAGTCTGAGTCCATACAAATTCGTTTATTTTGAGATTGATCTAGTCTGGAAGTCCCTTGCTTAAATCTAGTTCCACACATATTCTGGCATATGTGTAAATACCTTTGTTTTCTCCCCAATAATCTCCCTTCAAAAAACTTCCCAAGGTGTTGCCTATCACTTTATAGACTCTAACATGCCATAGATGGACTGGTAATTTGGGAAGCCTGATCCAAACAAGAGTCTTGGTGATGACAGCAGTTGCAGGGTCAAAATTTGGGAACCATGGAGTTAAGAAGAGCCCTGATGTTCCCATGAACCAGGGACCTTCTTCGATAGCCTTTTCATAATGCTTAATATTATCAAACATAACTATGAAATATCCTTTTGAACAGAAGATGACTTTGCAATGGTGAGTCCAGTTAGCATGTATCCAATCATAGAGTTCCTTTGATCATGGCCACAATCCATTAAATCTGCAGATGATGGCTCTTTCTACTAAATTTTGAAGATCATTTGCAATTTCTGCATGGGTAAACTCAACAGTGGGAACCTCCTCAAGCTTGTCCACCAGAAAAGGCTTAGGAGCTTCAGGTGGTTGAGCTACTTTCTTGGTTGTGTGTGCGTGAACTGCATCCTTGTAGGAGAAGGCAGGAGCCGAGGAGGTTTTCCCAGGAGTTCCACCTCTCAGGCGAAAGGATAACACAACTAAAGCATCTTTCTCAATATTGTAGCAAAACAGGGGTAAATGATTTTCAAGTTGTTTACCTTTGTAAAGCAGTCTCAGGAGTCTTGAGGGAATTCCTAATCGGAGGTCAAGATCTTGCAGAAGGTCCTGCACCAGATCCATGGCATGCACCCATAACAGCTTCTTTCCCTCGGAAGGAAGAGAGATCTGGATCTGGTATTGTGTACCCATATTTGGAAGGCCATTGGCTATGAGAGCAGCTGGCTGAATGTCGAACCCCTCTTGAAGCAACCGCCAATCCGGTTTGCCCTGCTTCTCTGACAGGCAGAGACTGAGCCATTATAGGGGCCCTTCATAGGTTGGGGCGGCAATAATGCTGGAGCCTATAGCCCTATTCTGGCCATCAATGACGTCCCCTCCACTATCCGAATCTCGGTGAAGGGAGGCAATAGAAACTGGTAAGCGCTTGTAGAAATGACCTTCAGGAACAACGAAAGCTTTCTTAATGGATCTGTGACTTGGGCGGATAAAACCACCAGATGCGCCCACGGTGAAGGGCATAGAGAAAGCAGTGGAGCCGTCAACTACATGAATTATGCATGCATTCCTTTGAAGTCTACAACCGGAGAAATGATGATCGCTTGGAGTAGCGACTGAGGGAAGCACATAGCTTACTGTGAAGTCGACGGCTATGGCAGAGCCGAACAGGGCCGGAGCAGAGGTAAAGTCTTTGTCAGCGGTGGCCAGGCATAAAACCCTAGCAGAAGCCATCTCCCAATCCTATCTTAGAGAATTATAATCTCTTCCTAATCATCATAAATGAATTTTAAATGCACTTCTGTACTAATCCATGGACTCCTATATATAGAAAGGAGGTTTTGTAATTTTTATCATCCAAGAATTATTCATTAATGTAATGTATTGGAGGTTTCCGCCTCAAAGTGGCTTATTTCTAAGGAGTTTATATCTCTTTTATTCTATTTTTGGAGTTGGTTTCACAACATTTGGTATCACAGCTTTGGATTCTAGGGTTTTGCTGCTCCAAATAGGTCATCGTGGAATTTTCGCTATAAATTTTCTTCTACGAAGTTTCAGAAGATAAAATTTTTAGGGTACAAAGCCGAAATCCTAAGAAACATCATCAAAAACTTTCAGAGCTTGGTTCAAAAAAATTTCAGAGATATGATCTGTGGAAGTTAGGTCTTTTTGCAGGCTTCTTAATTTAATATAAACAGGTCATCGTGGAATTTTCACTGTAACATTTTTTCTACGAAGGTTTAGAATCTGAAATTTATAGGGTGTGAATCTAAAATCCTGAGGAAACACATAAAAAAATTCAGAGTTTGGTTCGCAATAATTTCAGAGATATGATCTGTGGAAGGTAGTGCTTTTTCAGGCTCCTGAATTTCATCTCAAAGAGGTGATCGTGGGAAAATATTCATAACTCTCTCTCTGAGCATCGGATTGGAGTTCCGTAAAAAGTGGCTGCAAGTACATGGACTGTAATTTCTTAGTATTAATTTCAAAGCTAAAAGATGAAACAATGACACGTGGCAAGTTGTACGAGTTTTCTCTACTGAGCTAGTCCATAATTATGTCATTGTGAGATATTGGACATAACTTTGCCTTGGAGAATCCAAATCAAGTAATACCTGTGGCATTCGAAAGATAATTCAGAAGGATACCTCAGTTCCCAATTTCAGATATTGAACAACTACAGTCACAAAGATAATCCAATTTGAATATAGATCTCCTCAAAAGCAATAAAAAGGTGTGTATTTGTTTTAGGAATTGCATAATTATTGTTTGAAGAATCAATTTGAATTGATTCCAAGGGCATATTCTAGAATATATATTAGTATTGGGTTAAAAGAAATTCCCCATAAAAATAATTCAACACCCATTAAGCCTTCAAAAGGCTCTACTATGACTCATGAAGATGAATAATTGCAACATGATCTATCAAAATTACAACAGCAAGTGCACCAAATTTTGCTCTCGCAAAGAGCAGCAAAAAATGAAATGGATGTTTTGAAGAAAGGCATGGAATCTAATATGGATGACATGGAAGCTAAGATCAATGAAAATGAAAGAAATAGCGAAACATGAAGAATTATCTAAGTTGATTTAAGAAATAAAATGTTTCCTAATGGTGAAAAGATAGTAGAGGAAACTCATGATGAGAACAAAATAAATGTTAATCATGACTTCATAAACTCTAATGTTAGCGGGAAGAACCACCATATTCCAAAAATGGATATGAGGAAGTTTGATGGAAAGGATCCTGTAACATGGATACTACAAATGGAGCAATATTTTGATCTCCATAATGTGCAAAACACACAAAAGGTACGCATCGCAACTTTACATTTAGAACAAAATACATTTGTATGGTATCAATGGCTTTGCTCCCGTAAAAAAATTGTCACTTGGTCAATTTTTACGGAGGAAATGATAGCACATTATGAGGATACAAAGACCAACACCTTCTTTAGCCAATTGATAAATCTCAAACAAAAGGGTTTAGTGGGGGAGCACATTGAGGACTTCCAAAAATTGAATATAAGGGTAATTGATATTCCAGAGGAACACAGGATTGATCTCTTCATAGGTAATTTAAAGGATAACATCCAACATGAAGTTCACGTTTTGGAACCTGATTCATTGGAGAAGGCATTCAGGTTGGCAAGAAAAATTGAATGTAAAATTATGGCGACAAGGAAGCCTACCACTCACTTCTATAAAGAGGGAAGTGTTGCTACTCCTAGATTTCCACAATCTACAAGGTTGACACCACAAAAATTGGAAGAAAAAAGAGAAAAAGGGCTTTGCTACAGTTGTGATAGAAAATACACTAAAGGTCATAAGTGTGCTGAGAAGAAATTATTTTGCATAGATTGTGAAGAGGAAGAAGAAAATGAACAAGAAGAGGATATACACCAGGAACCAACCCTAGAAGAGGAAGAAATGAGTCTGACCATATCGATTAATGCATTGGCAGGAATTACCACTCCTCAAACTCTCAAGATAGAAGGACATATCAAGAAGAAAAAGGTAATAGTGTTGATTGATTCAGGTAGTACCCATAATTTTATTCATTGTAAGGTAGCCAAGGAATTGAATTGTTTCCCATACCCAGCACCAGAATGTCAAGTGATGGTTGCAAATGGAGGAACTATAAATTGCTCTGGAAAATGCCATAATATCAAGCTAACCATGGGGGAATATGTATTGAATAGTCCAATGCTTGCCATTCCTATGGGAGGTGCCGATGTTGTACTAGGAGTACAATGGTTACAATCTTTGGGGACGGTAGCTTTTAATTTTCAAGAACTTTTCTTGAAATTTTTTTCAGAAGGAAAGGAAGTCGAATTACGGGGTATTGAAGGGAAGCCGAGAAGGATAATAAGCTCTAATGTCATGAAAAAGCTTCTAAATAAATAACAACGAGGCGTAATTGCACAATTATGCTCACTAGAAGTTCCGACATCAAAATCATCTATTTCTGCAGATCTCCAACAAGTCTTGGACAATCATTCCAAGGTGTTTGAAACTACCAAAGGACTCCCACCTATTCGTGATCATGATCATGCTATTCATTTGATTCCAGGAAGTGTTCCTCCAAACATCAGGCCTTATAGATATCCTTACTTCCAAAAGAGCGAAATTGAACATATGATTGTAGAAATGTTAGAGGCAGGTATAATTCAACCTAGTCAAAGTTCTTTCTCTGCTCCTGTAGTATTGGTACACAAGAAGGATGGATCATGGCACATGTGTTTGGATTATAGGGAGCTCAATAAGCTCACCATTAAAGATAAATTTCCCATTCCTGTGATTGATGAATTATTGGATGAATTACATGGAGCAATTTATTTTACCAAGTTGGATCTTCGTTCAGGATATCATCAAGTTAGAATGAAGACTGAAGATATTCCAAAAACAGCATTTCGAACTCATGAGGGTCATTATGAATTTTTGGTCATGCCTTTTGGCCTTACCAATGCACCTTCTACATTTCAAGGGTTGATGAATTCCATTTTCAAACCCTTCCTTAGAAAATTTTTGCTATTATTTTTTGATGATATACTAATCTACAACAGGTCTTGGAAGGATCATGTTGAACATGTTGACAGGGTGCTCAAAATATTGCAGGACAAAAAATTATATGCAAAAACATCCAAATTTTTCTTTGGAGTACTAGAGATGGAATATCTGGGTCATATTGTATCTCACGAGGGTGTTAAGGTAGACCCTAACAAAATTAAATCCATTAAGGAATGGAAAGTCCCCACAACCATAAAGCAGTTGCGAGGATTTCTCATGTTAACAGGGTATTATCGCAAGTTTCTTAAGAATTATGGGAGAATAGAAACACCTCTAACAAGATTATTGAATAAAGATGCATTTTCATGGAATCCTGAAGAAACTAAGGCATTTGAACATCTTCAAGAGGCAATGTGCCTAGCACTGGTCTTAGCTATGCCAGACTTCACAAAAACCTTTATTGTGGAATGTGATGCCTTAGGAAATGGAATTGGTGTTGTTTTAATGTGGGAAGGAAGACCCATTGCTTTTGAAAGTCGTCCAATCAAAGGAAAGTATTTAAAAAAACCTATTTATGAGAAGGAAATGTTAGCAATACTGCATGCACTAAATAAATGTCGAACTTACCTAATGGGAAGAGACTTCAAGGTAAAAACTGATCATGATAGTCTTATACACTTTTTGGAACAAAGTATATCTTTAGAAGAGCAGCAAAAATGGGTCACAAAGATGTTGGGCTATGAATTTGAAATAATCTACAAAAAATGGAAGCTTAATGTTGTTGCAGATGCACTCTCAAGAAATAATGAAGAGGTGGAAGCATTGATTTGTGTCATTTCTATTATCCAACCTGATTCGATAACTGAAGCAAGAGATGAATGGAAGAAGGACAAAGAAGTATGCACACTCATTCAAAATCTGCAGCAAGATTATAGTACATCTGATACATTTAGTTGGAAAAATGATTCCTTATGGTACAAAGATCGCTTATATCTTTGTAAAAATTCCCAACTAAAACAAAATATTATTTTGGAATTGCACACTTCTCCTTCAGGAGAACACTCAGGATTTTTAAAAACTTACGACAGGGTGAAGAAAGAACTTTTTTGGGATGGCCTTAAATCTGATATTCAAAATTTTGTGGCAAAATGTTTGGTTTTCCAGCAGAATAAAGTTGAGACAATTAAGACCCCAGGACTTCTACAACCTTTATCCATTCCAAGTCAATGTTGGGAGGATATTTCAATGGATTTTATCACATGTTTACCTAAGTCCAAAGGAAAGAGTGTCATCATGGTGGAAGTTGATAGAATTACCAAGTTTGCACATTTTTTTGCGTTATCACATCCATTTAAAGCAAGTACAGTTGCTACTACATTTATGGACACAATTCAAAAGCTACATGGAAACCCAAGGGTTATTGTGAGAGACAGAGATCCCATTTTTACTGGAAATTTTTGGACGGAGTTATTTTCTTGTTTGGGTACTCAATTAGCTCATAGCTCATCTTATCATCCTCAATCTAATGGTGAAACTGAGATAGTAAATAAAATTTTGGAAGGATATCTTTTTTGTTTTGTATCTAATAAACAAACACAATGGGTCAAGTGGTTACCTCTCGCTAAATGGTGGTATAACACTTCCTTCCATACTGCAGCAAAAATGACCCAATTTATGGCACTTTATGGATACCATCCACCATCCATCACATCAACTTTAAGAGAAAATTCGAAGGTTCAATCAGTGAAAGATCACATCGAGCATCAACAAGAAGTTCTCCAACT
This sequence comes from Pinus albicaulis, assembly GCA_034641835.2. Classification (NCBI taxonomy): domain Eukaryota; kingdom Viridiplantae; phylum Streptophyta; class Pinopsida; order Pinales; family Pinaceae; genus Pinus; species Pinus albicaulis. The sequence continues at coordinate 14,220 of JAXQQM020076827.1, forward strand.
CTTAAAGGATAACTTGAATTTGGCACAAAATCGAATGAAACAACAGGAAGATCAACTTCGCAACGAGAGAAGTTTTGATGTAGGAGACTGGGTATTTTTATGGCTAAAACCATACAAACAAATTTCCCTCAAGCAAGCTAAGAAGGATAATAAATTATCACCAAAGTACTATGGTCCTTACAAGGTGTTGCAAAATATTGGTACTATGTCATACAAATTGGAGCTTCTTGCTTCTTCACAAGTGCATCTATTTTTCCATTTTTCATGCATAAATAAGGTTATATGTGAAAATATTTCAGTTCAAACAATATTTCCAGAACTTTATGAGGAAGGAAAAATCATATTGGAACCTGAAGCAGTCACAGAAACAAGAACTCGACAGCTACAGAATCAATCAATTTCAGAATATCTCATCAAGTGGAAGAACTTACCCATTGAATATTCTACATGGGAGGATGAGAATTTTATACATAAACACCGAGAGCTACTCAAGCATTGAGGACAACACTTTTTTGAAGGAGAGGGGCATGTTAGGTCCCTACATTACTAGTATAGTCCCTTATTGTTGTTAGTGTAACCCCCTTATTGTTATTATTTTACCCTGTAACCCCCATATTGTTATTATTGTGCCCTTAAATTATTATTGTTATGTTGGCTAGGACTACATTTTGGCCCCACTATGATTACATTATGGCCCCATGGTATCCTATATATAGAAAGGAGGTTTTGTAATTTGTATCATCCAAGAATTGTTCATTAATGTAATGTATTGGAGGTTTCCCCCTCGAAGTGGCTTATTTCTAAGGTGTTGATATCTCTTTTCTTCTATTTTTGGAGCTGGTTTCACAACAATCCAGGCCCTGGGAAACAAGCCTACCCCTATCTCGGTTACCGAATACATAATGCATTTTTTGGTATACAACGCCCTATTAC
>JAXQQM020060104.1:0-45445 GCA_034641835.2 Pinus albicaulis
TATATATATATATATATATATATATATATATATATATATATATATATATATATATATATATATATATATATATATATATATATATATATATATCACCACTAATTAAATATATGGATGATTAAATATTATAATAAAGAGATGTGAAATATGATGATATGATATAACAAATTAATCCAAACATCACATTCAAATGCACTAATAAAAATTTAATTGAGATGAATATTTTTATAAGATATGTGTCGACTTTTGATGAATAATGGATTTTAAAAAATCATAATAATTTCACTGTCACACGTTTATGTTTCTAAAAAATCCAAAATGAACACTAGTGCGTGATAGTTACTATGCATCGGTGCGTTTATATGCTAATGCGCATCGGTTCATTTCTATGACCTATGGGCACCACACAAATACCAATACCAATTAGAACGCTCGGTGCGTTTGTTTGATACTGCGCACTGGTGTGTTTGTATGAGACTGCGCACCGGTGCGTTTCTACGACCTATGGGCACTGCAAAAATACCAATACCAATTAGAATGCCTGGTGTGATTTATCGACGACTACCACCCGAGTGGTCTGATAGGCGTTTCATGCACCGGTGTTATTTTCCTTTAATGCGGCGGTGCGTTTTTATAACTTGGCATCCTGGTGCATTGTATCACATACAGGGCACCCGATGTAGTTTTCCACCTTAACGGCCTGGTGCATGCACCTTCGACTAGCCTAGTGCGACTGTCTGGTTGACATGCATTGGGCCGTTGCTAAATGCCCTTAGGCATTCGAAATTTGTTTTCCATCCCGGTGCTTGGTAGGTTTATAGTATCGGTGCATTCATGGTACAACGCACAGTTGTGTTGCCACCTAATTAGCACCCCGATGAGAAAAACATCTGTAACAACCTTAGACCACCTTGTTTTTTTTAGTTGTGTTGAAATTCCATTAGAAGCTCTACCAAAACCTCCGTTATCGGAAACAGATGTTGTAGCAAATGTTTTTTTGACAAATTTGGCTAATTTTATAATGTTAAAACCTTTTTTATACTCCGCTAGAGGTTATTTTCCTTCTAGTGTGAGTTTTCCTATGTGCCATCAGATTGTTGAGGGCATGCTGTAGAGGAATCTCTGTGCTGTTGAAAATTCTGTTGCGGAGAGGTTGTGTTCAATATGTGTTCAAGCTATGTGCAAGGCATTAAGCCTTTAGTGAAGGGTGTATTGGATGCTAAGAGTAAGTTTCTGTGTGCAACGAGCTTGTGAAATTTGCTGCAGAGAAGTTTGTTTTAGTTCTTTCTTATGTTGCAGAAAAGTCTGTTTTTTTTTGCAGTGGGTAAAGGCTCTAGTGAAGGGTGAACTGGCTTTGGTTAAGGGTGAACTGGCTGAAGGAGTTGCTTGAAGAAGTTTTCTTATGTGCTGATAAGAGAGGGCCGAAGAAATCTATTTTTAAATCGAATTTTGGGCAAGGTTAGTTGTTCGTATATGTGTTGAAGGCTTCATTAAAATCCACCTATATTTTTTTAAATCGAACTATGGCAAGGTTAAATTTAGTTGTTGGATATGATTCGAACACTGCCTTTATGTTCAATTTGTTAACCGTCATATTTAAAAAAGTTATTATGAATATTAAAGGCTTTATGGTTAATGAAAAGGTTCAAACCAAGTGAAAAGTAGAATGTGGTAGTTGCTGGTAATTGGCATTCACTTAATAAATTGTGGTAGTTGCTGGTAATTTCTATTTATTTCAAAGATTTTAAAACTATTAATGAAATTGAAGAAGTTATAATAGTTGAAGTAGTGAAATAAGATATTGGAGTGTTTTTTTTAAGGAGTGATTTTGATATAAAATCTTTTTAAAAGGATTTAATAAAAAAAAATTTAAAAAGGAAGGAGAATTAAAAGTAAAAAAGGGGGTATTATTGTTTAAGGGGAAATTAAAATTATTCAAAGAAGGTGTTATTGTTGTTTTTGATTAAGGAGTTATTAAAATTATTGGTAAAGAATTTGTCATTATTTAAGGAGTAAGTAAATTAGCCATTAAAGTTATTGATTTATAATTTTAGAGACATGGCTAATGTATTGGAGGAAGCTTATTTATCCGACTCTAATAAGTTAGATGGTGAGAATTATGAAAATTGGAAGTTTAAGTTGCAAAATTTGATGGAAGGATACAATATATGGACGATTTTGTTTGGATATGAAGTGAAGCAAGAGCCCACTCAAGCCATAGTTGTTGCAATTCAAGATTGGGAGTGACAAGGAAACAAAGCGAAGGTGCTATTGTGGATTTCTGTGAAGGAAAATATTATTCCACACATTAGAGAGTGAAAAACATCCAAAGAGACATGGGACACTCTCAAAAACTTGTATGAGACAAAGACTACAAATTGAATATTATATTAAAAGAGTAATATTCTTTCAATTAAGAAGGAATAAAATGAAAGTGTCAGTAATTTTATTTCTAGAATTAAATATCTAGAAGATAAATTAGGTGACATTGGTAAAACAATATCTAGTACAGACTTGGTTATTGTGACATTAAATGGAATGTTGGATGAGTATCAAATGTTTATCACTGGCCATGCAACTAGAGAGAAGGCTCCTACATTTGATGAATTGGCAGGTATACTTATGCAAGAAGAAGAGTGAAGAAGAAGCCTTAATCATAAATCTCCCAATTCATATTTAGCATTTATGACTGAAGGGAATCAAGTATTCAAAGGAAAACAATGGGAGAAAAGTAAAGGAAAAAGGCCATAGGTAAAATAATTTCAAGGTACAACTTCACCAAGGTCAAATGTCAAATCAAGTATAGATTATGTATGTTATTACTGTGGAAAACCATGTCACTTTTCTAAGAATTGTATGAAAATAAGATCTAATCTATTTAAGCAAAGAATGCATACAAGAAATTATGTTGATAGATATGAAGCAATCAGTCATGAATTTAGAAATCTTAAATTATTTGTGTCTAATGCTCCTTTACCAGCAGAAAGTGATGATGATGATGCTTGGTTTATAGATTCTGGTGCATCAATCCACATGTCATGCAAAAGAGATTGGTTTGATATTTATTATGAAGTTAATAATGGTGCACACATCTATTTAGGAGATAATAGATCACATGAAATTAAAGGATATGGTGATATAAGTGTTATTGTTGCCTAATAGACAAGAAAAAAAAAGTTCAAAATGTGGTGTATGTTCCAGGATAAGGAAGAACTTAATTTATGTCTCTACTATTATAGAACAACATTTGAAAGTTGAATCTGTGAAATAACATTGATTGGTAAAGGATATGCAGGAAAACTAGAAGGTTGTTGCAAAAGTATGAGAGTTGGAGGATTATAAAAGTTGGATGTGGCAAAGAATGGGCATCAATATTTGGCATCAACATGCATGTCAAACATAGAACTTTGGAACCAAAGGTACAGACACTTAAATCATAATGAACTAATGTTACTTCAAAAGAAAATGATGGTAGAAGGCCTTCCAAATATTAAGGATGAACACTTTGAATATGAAGGTTGTGCACTAGGAAAACAACATAGGGAATAATTTCCTGTGCATGAAAATGGAAGAAAATGTGAAATACTTGAACTTGTGCATATTGATGTATGTGGTCTAATGAAAACTAAGTCACTTGGTGGAGCATATTACTTTCTTATATTTATTGATGATATTACTAGATACACCTAGGTGTACTTTATAAGAAACAAAAGTGATGTGTTTGAATACTTCAAAGAATTCAACAATATGGTAGAAAATAAAACAGGAAAGAGTATTAAAACTCTTCGATCAGATAAAGGTGGTGAGTACACTTCAGGAGCATTTATCAAATATTTCAAACAAAATGGAATTGGGCAACAATTTATAGTACCACATACACCTTAGCAAAATGGTGTAGCTGAAAGAAAGAATAGAACATTAGTTGAATGTTCTCGTAGTATGTTTAAAAGTAAAGGAATTTCTAATATTTTTTGGGTTGAAGCCATTAATTCAGCTATATATCTCAAAAATAGAAGTCCTACAAAATATCTTGACAACAAAACACCATTTGAAGCATTTTATGGTTTTAAACCTAAAGTTAGTCATTTAAGGATATTTGGCTGCAAGGCCTATTGGGAAAAACTATCGTCATCAAATGATTTACCTAACATAAATTATCAATCCGAGGGTTTCGTAGAGTTACGAAGCACATGCACTGGAAATATAGCATTGAAGTTAAACTAATTATTTCGTCTCTGAATCAAGATGCAATAAACGATAAAAGAGGCTCCTAAATTAGGAGAATCGGGTCGTCCTTCCTCAGATTATTGTCCTTAAAAAGAGAGACTAAAGGGCAGAAGTATGCGATGTGTAGAAAGAGAGAGAAGAGGTTTCTAACTTAGGAGGGCCTGATCGTCCTTCCTCAACAATTATAATCCAACAACATTACCACCACATCATATCAAAAACTGGAAATGTGCAATTGTATAAGAGAACAAAAACATGTGAAGAATAAACCTATGTTGACATATATTAATGATGAAGAAAAACAATGAAAGTTTACAAAACCAAAACTTATTCTAGACTCTAATTCTCCTCTCTATCATATCTCCATTTCTATATTCCATTACATTCCCTATATCTTCCATATCAAAATTTCGGTGCATTTCATTCACATTACATTAAAATTTGGAAGAGTAATGTTGGTCGTCAATATATGAGGTGATGAATGGAATTAAATGGAACTGAATATTCCCCCCCTCCCAGACTGAAGATGTGTTATGTTTACGAAAAGGTGAAAGATGATGTAATATGGTGAGGGAATTTTCCAAGTTCATTTATTTTCAACATGTAAGAAATTTTTGGATTAAAAATTAGAAAATAGCATACCTTCACTTACCCAAACAGTTGATGAACTATGCAATATAAATGTAGTTTTTTCTGCTTCTAGATCAAGAAAATGTCATGCTGCAGGATCAGGAAAATATCATGGCGTTGGATCATGTGAATATCATGTTGCTCGATCATGTGAAGTGAAAAATCTGAATGTTCATTCTTGGTTGTATGAATCAGAAGATGATGTCTGAAAGTGGAATTGTGGTACTCTCATATCGCTGAAGGAATTATGTTGCAACTACTGATGGAATAGTGAAAAATATATAGTCTTCACCTACTTCAAAAACCCAATGGTACAATTCTAGTCATGGGAATGAATGTGTCGATGTTGAGCATGAAAATAAGTCATTCGATTACCAACCATGAATGGATGTCACTAACTAATGCAAGGCAAGCTCACCATTGATGTCAATTAGTGCCAAGGTACCCTAGTACATCTTGCGAAGTGAGAATAAATGATCTAATGCTGAGCCACTTGCAAGATCCAATGATCAAGGGACATTGATGTATTCCCATGACTGTCGGCGATAAAACTTGTTATTAGGGCATACAAGCCTCAAGGTACTAATGATGACTCTAGTCTCTATCCTAGATTAGGTGCTGAGGTTGATGGGTCGAGACTTGTTGAAAGGTGGACCTTAAGGAATCCCACATCAGTGAACGCGAGTTTATACAAAATGATTGGTAGGACTAAAGAGGAAAATGATTGCACTAGAAACAGGTTTTAGGAAAATGATAGCAAGGCAATGTAGTCATGGAAAAAAAGGAGATGTTTGGTTTTATTTATGAGGCAAAAGATGAATTAGAAATGATGAAATAATGTATGCATCTCTGAAAAGTATGTATGTATGAAGTAAAAGTGGGCATCAATTTGGATGGCTGATATGGATGGCTTCAAGTGGGCTTCCCATCGGGCGTGCCAACATAGAAGGAGAAGGGTAAATGATCATATCATGGCATAGTTGATTTTTTCAAAAATGTCTGTGTGATTGACATATGCGATGAAAACTTTAGCTCCTCCTTGCTTTCACTTTGGCGTGTTTTATTGTGATTTCTAAAAATCAATTTTGCATTAGGTCAAATTCAATCCTAAAAAAGCTTAGCCTGCATAAAAATTGTCTCCTTTGTGTGCCAACTCCGTCGATGATTCCTGTATCAATTGACTCGAAACAAATTAGCTATTTTTCAAGAATTTGTGAAATGTCCATTTATTATTATTTTTCAAAGTTACACAAATTGTGGATGAAAAGGGTGTCGCATCGTAATGTTGAGGCTTTTTGTATAAGCTTCTCTTTGACATACACATAACACCAATCTCATTTCACTTGTTAGATATTAGTATATGCATCTTGACTTTTGACCACAAATTCACTTAAAATCACTAGAAATTAATAATTTTTGGAAAACATATATGTGAGCCAAATGATGATAAGGTTAATGTAGTGAAAGAGAGCTGGAGTGGAAGTGATTTATGGAAGAATGAATGTAAATGAAGGGAAAATGAATGAAAATTCTAAATCCCAACATACTTTTATTACCCCAACTAAAAGTATTGCATGTCCTCATGCAATCTAATGATTTAATTGCTTGATACTCTTACAAAGTGTTTTTATTGGTTTACAAGAATGTTAGTCCTTAAACATTTGAAAAGTCATTTACATGGATCATAATGTGATAGTGTATATATTTGGGGAAAAAGTATGTTGATTTTATGAATATTATATAAATGAGTGTGGGGAAATTTTTTTATGAAGTGAGGAAGTGATATTTTCCAAAAATTATAACTCTAGATTTTTAAGGATTTATATGATAACAAGTTAGAAAATTACATACCTTAACTTACCAATGAAGATTGATTACGATGAATATGGATGAGCTATTCATAAGCCTCTTTTATCGATCGACCCTGCTTGTGGTATTAATCGTGAAGACTCTGGCAAGTGTATTGTATCTGTGTTGTTGCCACGATGTCAGAATGCGCAAATTTGACTTTTGAATTCAGCAGCTCCACGCTCCCATGTTCTCGATAGCTGCAATTTTATTTCCACGAAGGTCAAGCTCTCGCTTGAATACTTGATTGAAATATTGTGGACAACAATAAAATAAGTCTGCTGGTACCCTCACCATTCTCTCAAACTCTCTTACTGTCCACGAAATACCTTCAAACTAATTTTACCAGCACTGCGACTATAATGATGGCCCATTCTCAGCCAATCCACTCAAAATAACCACACGTGACCTTTGACACCAAAACGTTGCTGGGCGATTTGGGCAGACGGTTGCTGATTCACAATCCATGAATAATAACATTGTACACATTCACGCTGCACCACCATTTGAGAACACAATGATTCACCTATTCAAGGCAAAAGATACAGGTTAAAATCCACCCGCAAACCGATCCAAACGCTGAGAAATATCTCAAATTCCAGAGGTCGACGCTCTTGCCATTTCTCTCCGAGGGCAGATAGTGTTCTCTGAATTTCTGCCGATGTGGTTTTTCTACATGACATTGCAGCATTTTTTTAATATTTTGTTGTGATTCACTGATTGAGTGAATATTCAACCAATTTTTGTTTATAGAATGAATGATTATTTCTTTCATATCCACGGGCATCAACGATTCCTCTAGTAGCAATAAAAGGAATATCGTGACCTCGAGCCAAATCAGCTAGTCTTGGTAACGATGCCAATATCAAATTCTTGGGCTCGAAGAAAGAAGATTGCACTGGAATTGGCGGCTTCTTCATGCATGTGGGTTTTGCGGGAGGTTGACGGCGAGGATCGTTATTTGATGGAGCCATAAATTAAGATGTCGAAATAGATATTTGACAACCAACGTTTTATCTTCTAGCTTCCCTTGCTACTCGAATTAAATATTTGACAACCTGAAATACAAAATCCTTGTTCACATTTATTAGAGTTCTTTGTTGAAAATACTAAAGTCACCTGCCAGCCTTGGGCAGTGACAAGAAGAAACAAGTACAAAGGCAGCAACAGCAGCAGAAACAGAGATTGAGTGCGCAACACTCTGCATTGAAGAAGAATGGGAATGAATTAATTTTTGATGGGCCGCAGCCACAGATTGTAGATGAAATTAACTCAGTGATGGGCGGAGCCGTTCTTCACAGTGGAAGGATGAAGATTTTCGTAGATCTTTTCTACAGAGGAACAGAGATATTAAAAACCAGTCGTTTCGGGCTTTAAAGTCCTCAACAACCAGAATGAAGAGAAACAGGCGGAAGTCCTTTTATTTTTGAATTGGAAGGACAAGTGGTCCCCACCATTTATATGCCAATCGGAATCGCAAAATTATGTTGGAGCAGTGTCTTGTTGATATGGAGCCGCGATGCGATGCGATCCAATCGCAATCGCATATTGCATTAATCAAATGTCTTGCAGATGTGAAGAGTTCTGCAAACGGAACGTTTAATACATTGAAACATATATATAAATCACCCCCACAGCAGCGGAGGCCCGTGGGTCCACAAGACCACGTGGCCGAAATCTATTGGAATCGCTTGGTTTCAATCACAAGGTTAAATCGGCGGGATTTTATTGTGTGCCCCGATCAGCGCGAATCCGATCATGTTATGAGACGGAGTTAATAGCTGGATCGCGCCCGTGTTTCCAATCGCAATCGAAGGATCGAAGGTTTGTTTGTTTGGTCGCGCATTTTGTTTAAAGCGCGGATCTGACAGTCTTATACAGCGGATTCAATATCGGGCCATCAAGTCCATGGTATAATCGCAATCGAAAGAATGAATGGATCACAAAGTGTGTTGTCAAGCCGTTTGCCGATTGTCGATTGCCGACTGCGTAGTGGTCCCCACTCGTACGTCAGGCATTTCATATTTTATTAGTTCTGCAAAGGATCTTTCCTTTGTATTTGGTTTTATTTTTGTTTTAAGTTTTAATATAGTTTTTACGAAATGTTAAAAATATATGCGCGGCATATATAAAATGAAAAGGCCCGCGAGCCTGTGTAAGCAGTATTGTTCTGTTTTGTTTTTTTCGCACAGCAGCGCGGAAGAATAAATACACAGCAGTGTGTTGAATGTAAAAGACAGAGTATTGTTCTTGAGAGACAGAGAGTGTTTTCTGTGCACTGCGTCTGTAGCAGTCACCTTTGTTGTTATCCCTCTAGGAAGAGGAAGATCTGTATCAGTTTTTGAAAGTAATAGAAGCTTGTTTTAAAGCGTGAAAAGCTCTGTCTCCTGTCAATTTTTTTTACTTCTCTGTGTTTAGGAGGAGAATCTATTCTCTTCTCTTGGAATTCTCAAAATTCCAACATGGTATCAGAGCTAGTCTAGGCTCTTTGAAGAGTTCAAAGAAGCTGAAGAAGAAGACCTGTTGTAGCGTTTCTCTCCAGCAACGTGAAAAGCTCAACAGAAGTCAAGGTCAGGTATTTCTCAAAGATAAAAGAGTAGTTTTTTATTGTTTAAAGAATTTGTTCTTTCAGTGAAGGAAAGACAGTTTGTTTAAAGTCTGAGTTCAGTTTAAGAAGCAATGGCTGGACCAAGCACTGGTATGAATCTTGGAAGTGTTCATCTTCCACAGTTTAATGGAAAGAACTATGATTATTGGGCCATTACTATGAGAGCCCTATTTGTCTCACAAGACTTGTGGGAACTAGTAGAATATGGTTTCACAGAACCAGCTGATGAGCAGGCTTTTAATGCCTTAACTCAAGCAGAGAAAGATGTATTGAAGAATAATAGGAAGAAAGATGCTAAAGCTCTCTTTTGTTTGTATCAAGCTGTAAATGAGAGTGTGTTTCCAAGGATAGCAGCAGCTAAGAAATCCAAGGAGGCATGGGAAACTATGAAAGTAGCCTATCAAGGTATGGAGAAAGTTAAAACAACAAAACTTCAATTGCTGAGAAGAGATTTTGAAACTCTTTGCATGAAAGAGTTAGACAGTGTTGACACATTTTTCACACATGTGATTGGGATTGTCAATAAGATAATATCCCATGGAGAAACTCTTGAAGAAAGAAGGATTGTGGAAAAACTTTTGAGATGCTTACCCTCAAAGTTTGATGTTATTGTAACCACCATAGAAGAGACCAAAGATCTCTCACAGTTCACAGTGGATGAACTTCATGCCTCACTGATAACTCATGAACAGAGATTGAGTAGAGATGAACACTCATCTCTTGAGCACGCCTTCAAGACCCAGATGCCTTCAGGAAGAGGAAGAGGTCAAAGAAAAGGAAGAGGAAGAGGCAGAAGTCATAATAGAGGTGGAAGGGACAGCTCTTCACATTCACATGGAAGGAGCAACAGTCAAAGCCAGAGCCACAGCCAATGCAAAAACCAGCAAGGTGGACATCAACACCAACATGCTCAAGGAAAAAGGTATGTCAAATCCAATGTCCAGTGTCATTATTGCAAGAAATATGGGCACTATGCCAATGAATGTAGAAAGAAGAAAAATGACATGAAGAATAGGCAGAATGCTAATGTAGCAAAAGAAGAAAAGAACCCAAGTAATGTGTTGTTAGCTTGTAATGTAGCACAAGATAAAGAAGATGATGTTTGGTTCTTAGATTCTGGATGTAGTAATCACATGACTGGCAACAGAGCAAGGTTTGCCAATCTTGATGAAGAAGTCAAATCTGAAGTGACCACAGGGACTGATACTAAAATCTCTGTCAAAGGGAAAGGCAGAGTAAGTATTCGAGCAAGGAATGGGGAGCAAAAATTTGTTCCTGATGTGTATTATGTTCCAGGTCTGAAATGTAATATTTTGAGCATTGGGCAACTCATAAAAAAGGTTACAATGTTATATTCAAAGATGATGTGTGCACCATAAGATATATTCCTCCAAGTAAGAAAATTATTGCTGAAATTCAAATGACCAGCAATAGAATGTTTCCACTCAAGCTCAACATTGACTTGAAGCAAAAAGGAAAGAATGTAGCAGCTGTAACTCAAGACGCCTTCCAGAAGGAAGAGAAAGATGAAAATTGGTTATGGCATTTGAGATTTGGGCATCTCAATTTCAGAGGATTAAATTTGCTGCATAGAAAAGGAATGGTAAGAGGTTTACCACTGATAGAGAAGCCTGACAGCCTATGTGAAGGCTGCATCTTGGGAAAGCAACATAGAGAAAATTTTCCTTCAGGGAAAAGCATAAGGGCGAAAGCACCTTTGGAGATAATCCACTCAGATTTATTTGGGCCGATGCAAACAACATCTGTTTCGGGCAGCAATTACATGCTGACTTTCATTGATGATTTCACACGAAAAGTGTGGGTTTATATTCTGAAATATAAGAGTGAAGTCTTTCAGAAATTTCGTCATTTTAAAGCTCTTGTAGAAAAACAGAGCGGACTTCACATTAAAGTCCTCAGAAGACACAGAGGAAGAGAATACATATCAAAGGAATTTCTGCGTTTTTGCAGAGAGAGTGGCATACACAAGCAGTTTACCACCAGGTACACGCCACAACAGAATGGAATTGCTGAAAGGAAGAATCGAACCATAATGGAGATGGTGAGAAGCATGCTCAAGGCAAAGCACTTGCCGAATGAGTATTGGGCAGAAGCAACAAACTGTGCTGTATATATTTTAAATAGATGTCCCACAAAAGCCGTGATGAACAAAGTTCCAGAAGAAGCGTGGAGTGGCAGAAAACAGGGAGTCACCCACATGAGAGTTTTTGGGTGTGTAGCATATGCACACATTCCAGACAAATTGAGAAAGAAGTTGGATAGTAAGGGGGAGAAGTGCATTTTCCTTGGATACTGTGAAGATTCCAAAGGATACAGACTGTATAACCCATCCACAAAGAATTTTGTAATTAGCAGAGATGTGCAATTCATCGAAGAAGAAGCGTGGGATGGAAGCATTGAGAAAACAATCAATGTCAAAAACTGTTTATCTCATGATGAAGATGATTTAGATGAGGTTGAGATTAATAACCCATCCATTGCACAACCTTCAGCAGCGCAAGGCCAGCAAGGGACGCCTCAAGCGGCAGCAAGAACACCCTTGAGAAGAAGCAGGAGTGCATCACCAAGCACACCACATGGAGCAGAATTAAGTGCTTCATCAAGCACGGCTACACCAAGTGAAAGAGGAACAAAGTTCAGAAGTATTAGAGAAATTTATGAGCAAGGAGAAGCAAACGAAGGTATGAATTCCTTATTTGCTTTGTATTGTCAAGTTGATGATCCTATTCATTTTGAAGATGCTATTAAAGATATAAAATGGATAGAAGCTATGGATGATGAAATTAAAGCCATAGAGAAGAACAAAACATGGGAGTTGGTTGATCTACCAGAAGGTAAAGAAGTCATTGGAGTTAAATGGGTATACAAGACCAAAAGCAATGCTGAAGGAAAAATAGAAAGACACAAGGCCAGACTTGTTGTCAAAGGATATAAGCAGAAGCAAGGGATTGATTATGAAGAAACTTTTGCACCAGTTGCAAGAATGGAAATGGTAAGAGCAGTGTTGTCCATAACAACACAAAACAAATGGAAAGTATATCAAATGGATGTAAAATCCACATTTTTAAATGGATTTTTAATGGAAGAGGTATATGTGGAACAACCTCTTGGATATGAGAAGAAAGGCCAAAAGCATAAGGTCTGTAAATTGAAGAAAGCTCTTTATGGGCTGAAACAAGCACCAAGAGCATGGTACAGCAGAATAGATTCTTATCTATTGGAGAATGGATTTGAAAAGTGTGAGGGAGAACCCACCCTCTACATCAAAGAAAAGGATGGTAATTTATTGATTGTTGTTTTATATGTTGATGATTTAATTTTTACAGGTAATGATGATTACCTTGTTGAAAATTTTAAGACAGTCATGAAGGATGAATTTTAAATGACTGACATGGGTTTATTAAGATACTTCTTGGGAATAGAAGTGGAGCAAGGTGAGAAAGGAATTTTTATTTCTCAAGAAAAGTATGTGAATCAAGTTCTAGAAAGATTTAACATGCAGGAGTGCAAAGCTGCAATTACTCCCACAGTAATGGGATTGAAGTTGAGTAAGAATGACAGCAGCAAGGATTTCGATCCAAGTTTGTATAAAAGCATAGTTGGCAGCCTCATGTATTTGACTGCAACCAGGCCGGATATTATGCATGCTGTTAGTTTAATTTCTAGGTTTATGGAGAAGCCAAAAGAAGCACATTGGCAAGCAGCAAAGAGAATTCTGAGGTATGTGAAAGGAACAAAAGGATTTGGTATTTTATATACTACTTCAGAAAATTCAGAATTAGTTGGATACACTGACAGTGATTGGGCTGGAAGTGTAGATGATCGGAAAAGCACTTCCAGTTATATTTTTCATATGGGTTCAGGAGCCATTTCATGGGCTTCCATGAAACAACCTATTGTAGCATTGTCTACAGCAGAGGCAGAATATGTGGCATCTACAGCAGCAGCGTGTCAAGCAATTTGGATGAGAAGGATGTTGAGAAGTTTGTGCCAAGAACAGGTAAAGGGCACTGTGATTTATTGTGACAATAGCTCAGCTATTGCATTGTCAAAGAATTATGTGTTTCATAAAAGAACAAAGCACATAGACACAAAGTATCATTATATCAGAGAATTGGTAAACAATGGAGAAATTGTTTTATAGCATTGTAAAACAGAGGAGAAATATGCAGATATTTTAACTAAACCATTGGGACAGAAAACATTTGAATTTCTAAGAAAATGCTTGGGTATGATGAATAACCCAACAGCTGACTTTAAGGGGGAGTGTTGAAAATATTAAAGTCACCTGCCAGCCTTGGGCAGTGACAAGAAGAAACAAGTACAAAGGCAGCAGCAGCAGCAGAAACAGAGATTGAGTGCGCAACACTCTGCATTGAAGAAGAATGGGAATGAATTAATTTTTGATGGGCCGCAGCCACAGATTGTAGATGAAATTAACTCAGTGATGGGCGGAGCCGTTCTTCACAGTGGAAGGATGAAGATTTTCGTAGATCTTTTCTACAGAGGAACAGAGATATTAAAAACCAGTCGTTTCGGGCTTTAAAGTCCTCAACAACCAGAATGAATGGAAATTGTTTTAACAGGCGGAAGTCCTTTTATTTTTGAATTGGCGGGACAAGTGGTCCCCACCATTTATATGCCAATCGGAACCGCAAAGTTATTTTGGAGCAGTGTCTTGTTGATATGAAGTCGCGATGCGATGCGATCCAATTGCAATCGCATATTGCATTAATCAAATGTCTTGCAGATGTGAAGAGTTCCACAAACGGAACGTTTAATACATTGAAACATATATATAAATCACCCCCACAACAGCGGAGGCCCGTGGGTCCACAAGACCACATGGCAGAAACCTATTGAAATCGCTTGGTTTCAATCGCAAGGTTTAATCGGCGGGACTTTATTGTGTGCCCCGATTAGGGCGGATCCGATCATGTTATGAGACGGAGTTAATAGCTGGATCGCGTCCGTGATTCCAATCGCAATCGGAAGATCAGAGGTTTGTTTGTTTGGTCGCGCGTCTTGTATAAAACGCGGATCCGATGTCATTAATATGGCGGATTTAATATCGAGCCATCACGTCTATGGTGTGATCGCAATCGGAAGATTGAGCGGATCACAAAGTTTGTTGTCAAGCCAAACTCCCGATTGTCGATTGCCGACTGTGTAGTGGTCCCCACTCGTACGTCAGGCATTTCATATTTTATTAGTTCCGCAAAGGATATTTCCTTTGTATTTGGTTTCATGTCTTTGATTTAAATTTTTCATATGGTTTATATGTAATGTAAAAATATATGTGCGGCATATATATATAAAATGAAAAGGCCCGCGAACCAGTAGTTAATTGTATTGTTCTGTTTTGTTTTTTCGCACAGCAGCGCGGAAGAAGAAATACACAGCAGTGTGTTGAATGTATGAAGATAGAGTATTGTTCTTGAGAGACAGAGAGTGTTTTCTGTGCACTGCGTCTGTAGCAGTCACCTTTGTTGTTATCCCTCTAGGAAGAGGAAGATCTGTATCAGTTTTTGAAAGTAATAGAAGCTTGTTTTAAAGCGTGAAAAGCTCTGTCTCCTGTAAATTTTTTTCACTTCTCTGTGTTTAGGAGGAGAATCTATTCTCTTCTCTTGGAATTCTCAAAATTCCAACATTCTTGATTTAATTCCTGGCGCCAGATTGTCATCACCATAAAATCCTAGTACGGTTGAGAGAAATTGCAGTTTTGAAGGAACATATCTAGAGAAAATCACTTAAATCATCGAATCTAGCCAACTGTCTTATGAATTGTATTTTTTTTCTTTCGGATTGTACCCTTTCTGCTGAGGTGATTTTCAGAAACACCAACGATCATCCCATTCATTTAAGAGCCAGCACTGCAACAATCTCCATGGTGCAGTCAAAGAAACAACCGGAGGGTTCCAGATGATACCGAAGTTCGCATCCTACATCAGTGTCGTAGCGTATGTGGAAGAACTGGAGTGATCATTGCGAATTGCAGTGAGAATGTGGAGATGTAATCCCATAATTCGTTGTCGATCATTGAAGATCATTAGTTAGGGATCCATGGCCGCCAACGAAATGCAACTGGGTTTCTGTGCTGCACTGTTCACTGCGTTGACAGTTTCATGAGCTCTCAAGGGTTGGAACATATTTGGGAGAGTTTTGACTCCCAAGCCATGTGACTTCGGTGATGAGGGCAGCAACAATATGTTTTAGCCGATGAGAATTTTCAGATGGACAGATTTTTCAGCGTGCAAAAATGAGAAGTTTTTTAGCTACAACAAGAACTCGAAGTTTTTCGATGGAAAATGGAGTTTTATATAGACTGGCGTTCGACTCTCGCCCCTTGCAGACGAGTTGATTTGTATAATTTATTTTATTTTTTATTTATTTTTCATTTCTATTTTTTTAGAAATTATTTTTTTTTTATTTCAAAAAAAATATAAATGAGTGAAAAAATTTAAAATTTAAAAATTATTTTTTATTTTTATTTCAATATAAAATTGAAATTTTTAAAAACAAATCTAATTATCTTTATATATATATATATATATATATATATATATATATATATATATATATATATATATATATATATATATCCAAAAGAAATTAAAAAGAAAATCTTGTTGAAAATTTGAAAATTCCAAAATAATAGAAGGAGAATAAAACTGCCTTTCTTAACACAGAGAAAATTCTAAAATTGAATTCACAGTGACAGATTTTCAACTCAGAAAATCAAATTCCTATTTCAAAAAAAATTGATACAAATTCTTCCTCTCTGCTGAAGGATTTACAATTGTGACTGCTGCTGTCACAGTGCACACTTAAGACCTCTGTCTCAATTAAAAAAAAAACTCTTGTCTGTGTTTTAAAAAAAATACAAACTGCTGTGTATAATTTAAATCTTCACTCTTTGTCTTTTTAAATTGACGCACTGCTGTTCTCTAACAACCACTAAAAAATTTACAATTCTGTTCTATAAATATAAAACAAAAAAAATATCTAAGAGGAATTAATGTCATTCATTGACAAAATTACCCAAAATATCACCGCTTACAAATTTCATAAATGGCATTAAAAATTTCTGTCAGCACCATTTAAAAAATTTATGTCAAATTTGATTTGCTGGCAGCGGTGGCAAATTTACGCGGTGGTGGCGGAACGGTGGCGCGCTGGCGGCGTATGGTGGAGCCACCACAAGCTGGTGGTTGCGGGGGGTATGGTTCTGCCCGTACCCATCAAATGGGTGACCCCCCGTAATAAATCACAGCCGCACATCTTGGGTCAACGCCCAACTGGCAAGTCAAATGCGGGGGGTATGGTTCTGTTAACCGTCGCGTTGTTTCTGCCCCCGCACTCCGTTGATTTCCACCAATCTGCTCACCCTTTAAACTCTGCGCTGTTCGAACTTGCATCTGCCTGTGGATTCTTCCGCGCTGTTGAAATTATATTCCAACACTCCCCCTTAATTTCAACTGCTGGGTTTTCTTGCATTCCCAAGCATTTCCTGAAATGTTCAAATTAAAGCTTTTCTGCGCAAGTGGCTTTGTGAGGATATCTGCAAATTGATCCTCTGTTCTACAATGCTGCAAAATAATCTCGCCATTGCTAACCAATTTCCGTATGAAATGAAACTTGGTGTCAATGTGTTTAGTCCTTTTATGAAAAACATAATTTTTGGACAATGCAATAGCTGAGCTATTGTCACAAAATATCACTGTTCCTTTTACCTGTTCTTGGCATAAGCTTCTCAACATTTTCCGCATCCAAACTGCTTGACACGCTGCTGCTGTAGCTGCCACATACTCTGCTTTTGCTGTAGACAATGCTACAATGGGTTGTTTCTTAGAAGCCCATGAAATGGCTCCTGAACCCATATGGAAAACATAACCGGAAGTGCTCTTCTGATCATCAACACTTCCAGCCTAATCACTGTCTGTGTATCCAACTAAATCTGAACATTCTGAAGTAGTATAAAAAATACCAAACCTTTTAGTACCTTTAACATACCTCAAAATTATTTTTGCTGCTTGCCAATGTGCATCCTTTGGCTTTTCCATGAATCTGGAAATCAAACTAACAGCATGCATTATGTCCGGCCTAGTTGCAGTCAAGTACATGAGGCTGCCAACTATGCTCTTGAATAAACTAGGATCAAAATCCTTGCTGCTGTCCTCTCTACTGAGTTTTAATCCCATCACTGTGGGAGTGATTGCTGCTTTGCATTCCTGCATGTTAAATCTTTCAAGTACCTCATTAACATACTTTTCCTGTGAGATGAAAATCCCACTTTCATCTTGTTCTACTTCTATTCCCAAGAAGTATCTTAACAAACCCATATCAGTCATTTCAAATTCTTCTTTCATGACTGTTTTGAAATGTTCAATAAGGCAATCATCATTACCTGTAAAAATAACATCATCAACATATAAGACTACAATCAAGATTTTACCGTCTTTTTCTTTGATGTAGAGGGTGGGTTCTCCCTCACACTTCTCAAATCCATTTTCCAGTAGATATGAATCTATCCTACTGTACCACGCTCTTGGCGCTTGCTTCAGCCCATAAAGAGATTTCTTCAACTTGCATACTTTGTGCTCTTGGCCTTTCTTTTCATAGCCGAGAGGTTGATCAATGTAAACCTCTTCCATTAACATTCCATTCAGAAATGCTGACTTCACGTCCATTTGGTAAACTTTCCATTTGTTTTTTGCTGTTATGGACAACACTGCTCTCATGGTTTCCATTCTTGCAACCGGTGCGAAAGTTTCCTCATAATCTATGCCATGCTTCTGCTTATAACCTTTGACAACAAGTCTTGCCTTGTGTCTCTCTATCTTGTCTTCAACATTACTCTTGGTCTTGTAGACCCATTTAACACCAATTACATCTTTACCTTTTGGGAGTTCAACCAAATCCCAAGTTTTGTTCCTCTCTATGGCATTTATTTCCTCATCCATAGCTTCTATCCATTTCTCATCCTTGATGGCTTCTTCGAAATGAACAGGATAATCAACATGACAATATAAAGCAAACAAAGAATTGATACCTTCATTAGCTATATCTTGTTCATAAATTTCTTTCAAACTTTTGAATTTCTTACCTCTTTCAGTAGGTGTACAAATGCTTGAAGAAGCACTTGAATTTCCTCCTTGTGGTGTGCTTGGAGAAGCACTGTCATTTCTCCTCAAGGGTGTGCTTTGTAGATCTCTTGTTGGTGTTGTTGTTTGGGGATGTATTTCGGCCAACTCATCATCATTCTCATCATGAGATAAACAGTGTTTTAAATTCACTGTTTTCTCTATGCTTCCATCCCAAGCTTCCTCTTCAATGAATTGAACGTCCTTGCTCACAATAAAATTTTTGCTGGATGGGTTATATAACCTGTAGGCCTTGGATTCCTCACTGTATCCAATGAAAATAAATTTCTCCCCCTTGCTATCCAGCTTCTTTCTTAGCTGATCCGGAATGTGTGCATAAGCCACACATCCAAAAACCTTCATGTGTGTGACATCTTGCCTTGTGCCACTCCATGCCTCTTCTGGTACTTTGTTCATAACTGCTTTTGTAGGGCATCTATTTAGAATATACGCTGCACAATGTACAACTTCATCCCAATAATCATTAGGCAAATGCTTTGCCTTTAACATACTCCTCACCATGTCCATTATGGTTCGGTTCTTCCTTTCAGCCACTCCATTTTGCTGCGGAGTATATCTAGTTGTAAACTGCTTTTGAATACCATTTTCTCTACAAAAACGTAGAAAATATTTAGATATATACTCACCTCCTCTATCAGTCCTTAAGACTTTGATATGCAGCCCACTTTGTTTCTCAACAAGTGCTTTGAAATTGAAAAAATTTTCAAACACTTCACTTTTGTTTTTCAAAAAGTAAACCCAAGTTTTTCTTGTAAAATCATCTATGAATGTTAAGATATAGTGGCTGCTAGCAAGTGATGGAGTTTGCATCGGTCCACATACATCTGAGTGGACAATCTCTAAGGGTGATTTTGCCCTTATGCTTTTCCCGGAAGGAAAACTTTCTCTGTGTTGTTTCCCAAGAATACAACCTTCACAAAGGCTGTCTGATTTCTCTATCAATGGTAAACCACTTACCATTCCTTTTCTGTTCAACAGATTAAGACCTCCAAAGTTGAGATGTCCAAATCTCAAGTGCCATAACCAATTATCATCTTTTGGTTCGCTTTGGAAAGTTTCTTGTGCAACTGCTGCTTTCTCTTCACCATTCTTCAAGTCTGCTCTCATTTTGAGAGGGAACATCATGTTCCTTGTCATCTTCACTTCAGAAATACACTAATTGCTGGGTGGTTTGTCCATGATGGTACAAACATCATCCTCAAAGAAAATGTTATACCCCTTATGGACAAGCTGTCCAATACTTAAGAGGTTGCACTTCATTCCTAGAACATAATAAACATCTGCTATGGATTTCTTTGCACCTAATCTTGTTAAAACATTCACATCTCCTTTTCCCATAACAGAAACTTTGCTATCAGTTCCTAGTGTGACTTGTGACTGCACACTTTCATCTAACATGGAAAACATTGCTATGTTTCCTGTCATATGGTTACTACAACCGGAGTCTAGAAACCATAAATCCTCATTCTTTTCTTCAGTCATATTACAAGCTAAAAACAAATTTTTTTGGCTGCTATATTCTCTTGTGAAATTTGCACTAGTTCCACTTCTCATATATTATTTCTTCTTTCTACATTCATTAGCATAATGACCATATTTTTTACAATTGTAACATTGGACATTGGATTTATCATACCTTTGTCCTTGATCATTCTACTGTCCACTTTGCTGGCTGCCTTGGCCTTGATGCTGATTTGGATTGCTGCCCCTTCCTTGAGCATTTGCTGGACTGTTCCTTCCACCTCTGTTCTGGCTTCTGCCTCTTCCTCTTCCTTTGCCTTGCCCTCTTCCTCTTCCGAAAGACATCTGGGTCTTAAAAGCATGTTCAAGAGATGAGTTTTCATTCCTACTCAATCTCTGTTCATGAGTCATCAATGATGCATGTAGTTCATCCATTCAAAAATTTGTGAGATCCTTAGTCTCCTCTATGGTGGTGACAATCACATCAAATCTTGAGGGTAAACTTCTCAAGAGTTTTTCAACAATCATCTTGTCCTCAAGAGTCTCTCCATGTGATCTTATTTGTGTGACCATTCCAATCACATGAGTGAAGAATGAGTCAATAGTGTCTGACTCTTTCATACATAGAGTCTCAAAGTCTCTCCTCAGCAACTGAAGTTTTGTTGTCTTCACCTTCTCCATGCCTTGATAAGCTGTCTTGAGAGTTTCCCATGCTTCACTGGATTTCTTAGCTACTGCTATCCTCGGAAACAAACTCTCATGCACTGCTTGATACAAAAAGAAAAGAGCCTTGGCATCTCCCTTCTTATTGTTCTTCAGTGACTCCCTTTCTGCCTGAGTTAAAACATAAAACTCTGCTTCATTTGCTAGATCTTCAAAGCCATCCTCAACTAATTCCCATAACTTTTGTGAGGTAAATAAAGCTCTCATAGTTATTGACCAGTAGTCATAATTTTTTTCATTGAATTGTGGGAGATGGATATTTCCCAAACTCATACCAGTGCTGGAGCCAGCCATTCTGCACTCTTAACTATAATTCAAAACACTTGACTATGTGTTTTAATTTAACTAACTGTTCTACAACAGTAACACAAAACTGTATAGAGAAATACCTTCGAATTCTTCTTGTCTGAACCTTCACTTTGCTGGAGAGGCTTCTACAATAACGAATTCCTTTTCTTCAGCTTATTTGACCTTCAAATAGCCTGAATTGGCTCTGATACCATGTTGAAAATTTGAAAATTCCAAAATAATAGAAGGAGAATAAAACTACCTTTCTTAACACAGAGAAAATTCTAAAATTGAATTCACAGTGACAGATTTTCAACTCAGAAAATCAAATTTCTATTTCAAAAAAAAAATGATACAAATTCTTCCTCTCTGCTGAAGGATTTACAATTGTGACTGCTGTTGTCACAGTGCACACTTAAGACCTCTGTCTCAATTAAAAAAAAAACTCCTGTCTCTGTTTTTAAAAAAATACACACTGCTGTGTATAATTTAAATCTGCACTCTCTGTCTTTTTAAATTGACGCACTGCTGTGCTCTCAACAACCACTAAAAAAAATTACAATTCTGTTCTATAAATATAAAACAAAAAAATATCTAAGAGGAATTAATGTCATTCATTGACAAAATTACCCAAAATATCACCGCTTACAAATTTCATAAATGGCATTAAAAATTTCTGTCAGCACCATTTAAAAAATTTATGTCAAATTTGATTTGCTGGCAACGGTGGCAAATTTACGCGGTGGTGGCGGAACGGTGGTGCGCTGGCGGCGTATGGTGGAGCCACCACAAGCTGGTGGTTGCGGGGGGTATGGTTCTGCCCATACCCATCAAATGGGTGACCCCCCGTAATAAATCATAGCCGCACATCTTGGGTCAACGCCCAACTGGCAAGTCAAATGCGGGGAGTATGGTTCTGTTAACCGTCGCACTGTTTCTACCCCCGCACTCCGTTGATTTCCACCAATCTGCTCGCCCTTTAAACTCTGCGCTGTTCGAACTTGCATCTGCCTGTGGATTCTTCCGCGCTGTTGAAATTATATTCCAACAAATCTAAATAATTTTCAACATTTTTTAGTTTTTTAATTTGTTTTATTAAAAAAAATGAAATTAGAAAAATAAAAAACTAAAAAAAAAATTATTCCTAAAAATTATTAGAGACATTTTATTTTCAGAGATTGCATACTTATTCAAAAACAAGCTAAAAATAATGTTTTTATTCATTTTTCCTACCTATTCTACGCTAATTAAAAAAATTAAGAATTAGTTACGTGTGAAAATGTAACCATCCACACAACAGTATTAGGAATATGTTCATTGTCAATTTTGTAAATGAAATTTGAAAATATGCAAAAGTAAATAAATCTAACTGTTGTAATTGGAAACTACCTAAATATAAATAAAAAGGCGGATCTAATTAAATATTTACTTGGAACCATTGTTTGATAAATATTTTGTAGGCGCAATTTTCCTCCTTCAAATCATGCTACCACTCCTCTTTATCGTCCTCAATCTCTTGCTTTTCTAATTGTTTTTCATCAAGTGTACAAGCTTTTTCATATGTCAATTCATTTTCTTTTGGAGAAGTAGTTAACCTTTCCGCAGATGTCAAGATCTTCTTTTCATAGGAAGAGGAGATCCCAACTTCTGCTAGGATCTGAGTGAGTTTGTTCCAAGCTAATACTCATTGTTAAATCATTTTAAAAACACTAACAATCACTCTTCACAGTTGCAGAAATCAAATGCTCTTGCACACATATCAAACTTGCAGAAATTAAACACGCTTGTAGAAATTGAAATTCACACTTGCAAGAAAAGTAACCTATACCTCAATCCATCGTGCTTCCCCGACAATGGTGCCAAAATGTTGGGCAAAAATATCGTCATCAAATAATTTCCCTAACATAAATTATCAATCCGAGGGTTTCACAGACTTATGAAGCACATGCACTAGAAATGCAAGACTGAAGTTAAACTAATTCTTTCATCTCTGATTCAAGATGCAGTAAACGATGGAAGAGGCTCCTAACTTAGGAGAACCTGGTCATCCTTCCTCAGATTACTATCCTTAAAAAGAGAGACTAAAGGGTAGCAGTATACGATGTGTAGAAAATGATAGAAGAGGCTCCTAACTTGGGAGAAATTGATCGTCCTTCCTCAACAATTCTACTCCAACAACATTACCACCGCATCATATAAAAAACTGGAAATGTGCAATTGTATAAGAGAACAACAACATGTGAAGAATAACCCTGTGTTGACATATATTAATGATGAAGAAAAACAATGAAAGTTTACAAAACCAAAACTTATTCTAGACTCTAATTCTCCTCACTATCATATCTCCATTTCTATATTCCATTACATTCCCTATATCTTCCATATTAAAATGAAGAGAGAGCACTCTCTTTTATACATGAGTGCTTTGAAAACAAGATAAGAAACTCGTAATAGCAAATCCACTTTTCTCTCAACCAATATCCCTATAATTACAAAATGTGATCCCTTCAAATACTCACTCATCTCTCACAAATCTTGGATGAGATATGTTATCCAAATCTCCATGATCTTCTCTTGGAATCTCCATGACCTTCTCCTTGGAATAAGCCTGAACAATTATCCTTTGAATTCTTGAAATGGTGGAGGAAATATTTGAGAAGCTTTTGGAATAATCCTTCCAAATAATCCTACACATTACAAAGCTCATCCACATTTGAGATATTGATGAAATATGTCAATTTTCCAATAATTAATCATACATTCTCTTATAATATTAAAAATAAATAAATTGGAAAATAATGAGGTGAACCCATGGAAATGGTATGATGAATGGTTAAATGAGGTGATGGAATGTGAGGAATGTCGAGGATAAACAAGATGAAAATGCGACAATTACGAGACCCAACAAGACCTTTGCTCATATTCCTAAGGAGGATAGGAGAAAATTAGACACCAAAGCTATCAAATGCATTTTTATTGGATATTATACTGATAAAAAATAATACAAAATGTATAATCCAAAAAATCATAAGGTATTTTCAAGTATGGATGTTATATTTCATGAGCATGCAGATAAACAAATAAAAGAGGATGATTATGTGTGGCATCCTACTTATGAAAACTTTAAAGAAGAAGATGAAGTCGTGGAATCATCACAAGCTCAAGAAGCATGGAAATTCCAAAAGACAATTCAAGAAGTCAAATTTCACAAAAAAGTGATGAAAGCACTCCCCAAAGAAGAAGAAGAGCATAAGGTACTCAATAGTGTAATGAACCTCTATGAAGGTGAACAGGACAAATTCAAACTCCTATCACGTATAAATATTATGCTTTAATGTATCAAATAATGTGTTGTAACATCATTTGTTTTTGATAAGTTAGCACAAGTAGTTAAATAATTTTAAAAATGATAAGGTAGGATATAGATGCAAAAGAATAAAAAAATTAAAAAAGGCTAGGAAAATTATTATGTTTTGTAGGCATCCATGTCAATAAAATGTTAGGTGTTAGATGCACTAAATAAAGAAGAAAAATTAAAATAAAAATGTTAGGGAAGAAAAAAGAAAAAAAGAAAGCTTCTTTCTATTTTAAAAGATTTGATTAGCTGCTAGTCTAAATTCGCCTATGGAAAAATGAATTTGTATGATTTAAATCCTGCTTATTAACTCATATCCTAAATTTTTAAATCATAGCAATCTTCCCCGCCATTATTCCTTTTCATTTCATTTCCCTTAAATCATTAAACCATATCATATATCCCTAAAGTGTATCCCCATCATATATTTCCCTCATTTCACTTCATTAAAACAAATTTTCCTTACATTTCCCTTCATAGTTCCCGATGCTTTATTTAAAAAGTCCTGACCCCACTTCCACATTAACACATTTACCCTCCTCCTATATTCCAATATATCTGATGATCTATCTTCACACTTTTCGGCATCCAATGACCCTTATGGCCTTTCGCCCCCCTCCGCCATCTGAAGTTTATCACTAGGGGGTTTTGGGGGGTGGGGGGGGGTTCCGAAAAGAACTGTATTTAGAAAACACTTGTATATACATTTCAATGCCACATAAGTTCGGACCCCCCAGGTGCAAATCCATAAACCACCTTACCCACCCCCCCCCCAAAAAAAAAGAAAAATGTTTCCGGTATACTGCTTACCTTGATGACCGTTGCGCACCGCTCCTCTGCTGTCACCTCATTAGCCGTTATCTAATTAAATGATTTCCCTCCACATTTCCTTATCAATATAATTACCTATCCATTAACCTTTGCCATTAACGGAAACACGATTTCTCACTATTAAACCTACTAAATCCCTCTACAAATTCCTTTTCTGATTACATGTTATTTTACTTTGTTGTTTGTAGGTTGTCTATTGATCCAAAAGTGCTATACTTTCTTGAGTAATGCCTGATCTCATCATTCTATATTTATTTCCACTCTTTCTCACGGAACATTATTTCTTACCTCTATTCCACTATCTGTTGTAGCCATTATGCCTCCCAAAGATAAATATCCTGAGGGAAACATTAATCCTTTGATTTTCCCTCCGTTAGACCTTCATCATATCCCTATGGCTGATAAAGATTATAGAATATATGCAAAACACTATGATATAAAAATTATTGAGATGTACTGTTGGCTATAAGAAAAATGGATTGAGAAATCCGATGAAATCCAGCTCTGGGAGTCTAATATTCCCCATTTTATCTCTCCTCCTACCCACAGTGCTCATGATTTCATTAGGAAATGTATTTCCTTATATTTGCCCAGCCAGAGAGACATATTCAATTCTAATGGAAAAGTTATGTTTACCATAACACCTCAAGCCATCGAATAGATGATGTTAGCTCCCACAGTCGATAAGGGTGTCCCATTATCTCATGAAGCTGTAGTTGAAATATATTAGATATTATATCTTACCAAGAGAATCCAAACCTTAGAACTATTCCTAGCATAAGATGTTGCATTTCCTAAACGAAATCCTCCTTATCCTTCATCCTTATTCCCTGAGAGAACCAAGCAAATAACCATTGTCCTATCCTACCTACTTGGATGTTACTCTGACCAATACATATATGAGGCTATTATAGGATTTTTTTCCATCTTTTCCAATGATGCCAAACCTTCCATAATATTCAATTTCAGCCATTTCCTTGTAGAATCCATCCATCAACAGTTTCTTGATTTCAAGATAGAGGACGTATTTAAATATACCTTTTTTCTAGTTTATATGTTCATATGCTTCCAAGGAGACAATATGAAAATGTCATTACAAAAATTAAATGATAAAGGAGACTAGTAGTCAGTAATTGTTAGCCCCCTAATTTGCTCTGTCTTTGTCATTTTCCCCTTCCTAAATCATAACCATTTACGTTTGTTTTACCTCTTTTATACACCCTCATCTTGCACCAGTCCAAGCACGGTGACATGTTTCGTATAAACTTTATTTTTCATATTTTTAATTCAACTTAGCATTTATTAATTATTTATTACATGATTTCTTACTTTTAATCACTATTTGTAGCTTATCGATATCTCCTATGTTTATTTGGTAGTTAGAGTACTTACCGTGACCGCTAATCATAGTGCAGGATCGGATATTGCACCATTTCCAACACAGCAAAACCTTGCAATAGATCCGAACCTCCTTGATCACCGCCTTATTTTGGGCAGCTTCAGCCACGACAGCAAAGATCGACCCAAAGGCAGCTGAGACCAAAGCTAGAGAGTGGCTACAACCAGTTTGGTAACCATCTAATTTCGAAGGCCAAGAAGCTAAAATCTGTGTTGGTTATGTAATTGGTTGGATGATCTATTTTGGCCTCTGGCCAAATATCTATATAATGTAGAATGTAAATAGGACTAAGAAGCGAAGTTTTGATAGAAGAAGAGAACATAAATACATCTAGAGAGGCGGTAGCAGGTTGTTGTATTTTGTTATCACCCAAATCTAGGTTGGACGATGTATTAACATATGTACTTGCCTCAGTGAATTAATAAAAGGGAGCTCTACCTCATGTTTCAAAAATTTCATTTATGTTTTTTGAGTTGATGAATTGATTAAATTACTGTGTAGCATTTCTATTTAAAAGGGAAACGTGCTAGTTGGATAGGGCCTAGCCAACCCAGCACTTTTACCCCATTTCGTGTCTTCTTGTAATTTGTTTTTATAATATCAAGTGTGATGTAATTTCAAGCACATGTATTCCTATCTGAGTGCAAGCGACTCCTTTGTGTGAAGTAGATAACTTTTCTTTTCATGCAATTTCTGTTCCTGCACTTGATTTTAGATTGGTTTTCTACCGCCTGGTCCAAGCAGGAGAAATGAACCTACACCAGTGCACGTTGGTGTGATATCTCTTTTTCTGCAACTCTGCTTGATTGGTTTTCCCACCTGGTCTAAGCAAGAGAAATGAACCTGCACCAGTGCACTTTGGTGTGATGCAGTAAACTTTCTTAGTTTAACTTCCCGCAACCCTCTTTCTTTCATTAAATGCTTATGACATGATAAATATATACATTGATTGTTTCTTTATTTCTACATTTTTTTAAGACCAGAAACATTCATTTTTTATGTGTGAAATTTGATTTAATAGTATAATAGCACTTGCAATAATTAGACACTCATTTTAAGAATTAAATTCTAAGTGCAGGAAGCTCCGATTTGGTGCAAGAACTAGTTTCTTGCCACGGGATTTAAGTGCTTTTAACCTGGAAAAGTTCAAGCCCTTGAATGAAGTAAAATTACTTAGTAAAGACACCATTTATACCTTCTGCATAAATCTCTGTTCCTGCACTAGTGCAAGCAAACTGCGATAGTGCAGGACATATTAGTGCAAGAAGGAAATCTCTAACGGAGCAAATTTAGGGGCCCATCTGATGAGACTACTAAGTGTCTCTATTGAAGAAAAACACATACTTAGTAGTTAAATAATAATCAACTGAAGTGATTTCCTTTTATTTTTAATTCCCTCTTGCAAATGCATTCTTTCTTGTTCCAGTCTTAGATTATTTTTTGATGGTTCAAGTTGCATTTATTTTCTCTTTTCAATTTGATTATGCAATATTTCCTTTAAAGAAGATATGGATTTACATTAGGAAGATTCATACCATCTATGGCATTGCCTGTGCTTCGTCTCTAAGTTTATGAATCCCTCGGGTTGAAAAATTAAGTGTTGAGGAGTTTTCTTAAGTGTAATTCCTGCACCCAACAGTATTTTTCTGGACCACCTTGGTCATGAAAGAGCATAATGAATTCACCTACAAGTAGTTCACTGAAATTTTTGTCCACCCAGCTATTAGTATTCTAAACAACAGAGAAGAACAGAGAATCAGTGAAGAAATTCAGAAGATTTTTCAGCTGACATAACATGTTCAAACATGAGATTGGTACCTATATGAAAACTACAATGAAATAAGAGTTTTTTTATTTGAGTTGCAACCATATAAATTGCCCAAATTCCTCCGAATGGGGATTTTTTCTTTGGAATTCATCAGGAATATGATCAACATGGATCAAGTACATTTCGTGGCTGCTAAGAAGAAGTATCAGTTCATGCTAAAAACCAAGATTGGCCCATTCATATGTAATAGTAGGAAAGCAGCAGCAGAGGCAGATCAACTATTAAATAAAATGCAATTTGATTTAACCTTTACTTGTTCATATGACCCATTAGGAATTTTTTCTAAATTAAGGGTAGAAACCAAATCTACACCTTGCATTCACACACCAAGGCCAAAGATAGAGTAGTACAAGAAAAATCTAGAGTGGACAGAGAACACATTGCATGAAGCAGAAGAACAACTTGTTTCATCTTCAACAATGCAGACTTCAACAAATCAGGAAAATACAACTAAAAGGAATATAGAATAAGGTTCTCCTTTAGACACAGACATCTTCAGAAAAGGATTCAAAATCATGTATAGAAAGAAAGCTAAACTTAATTCCAAACTAAGCATGAGCAAAGATTCAGAGTAGACCCCTGTCAATACAAATGAGCCTCTTCTATCCTCATTAATAGGAGATCAGTCCACACAGTCTCCTACTACTTCCATGACTACTTCAAATCAGAAGTAGATCAAGAAAACATGTACTTCAACTTCAAGGAAGCCAGAAAAGAGCACCATGGAAATATTCAAGCAAACCAAACTAAAAAATGAAGCCTTGAAGATAAACACATATAACCAATTCTAGAAACAAGATTCAGGTGCCAAAGGAGGCTATTGTCAGCCTTTGATGCAGAGAAAGGAATAATGCTAATGGAATTTCTTAAAGCACAAGTTCCTTAGCCTAAAGGAGAAGCAAACTACAAAAAGACATCTCTTGAGTTTAATGTCAGCGACATACATCCCATTGACCAAATGGAGATGCATAAACAAACTGGAGAGATGATATTTTCAAGTGTAACTAACATTGTCACTTCTTTATCTAAAATGCAGGTTACATTAGCAAATGTCAGATCACAACTCAACATGGAGAAAGTCTCAGCTTTTGCCAAGGACACCAAGATTAAAACCTTGGAAGATTTGGTAATCAAGTTGGGTTATGACCCTACAAATATCAATGTTGCCGAGGAGTTAATCAAGAAAACGAATGTAGACATTCCCACATTGAGGAAGTAGTTGAAAATATTAGTTTTATTCACCATGAAATAAAACACATTTTCACTGTAAAACCAACTTTCACAAAGTACACTGAGGTAGATGAAATATACCACATGATTATTAAAGCTTCAATTTCAGATGAAGAGTGATGGGACAAGCTTTTCAAATACCAAGAGTGAAGAACAAGTCATCGTGCCAACACAACAATCAGTTTTGACAGCGCAATACTAAAAGGGTGGTGACTCAATAATAACTTTCCAGCAGAACAAGGCCAAAATGCAAATCCACTTCTTTTAGATCTTTTTTATTTCCTTTCAGTTCATTTTTAGAAAATGTATTTTGCCTTGTCACTCAAGAAATTGATTATAATATTTTATACCTTCTATAAATACTCCATCCATTGAAGTATCCGGGGTTGCACCCTTGTATGAGCGAGTTTTTGTAAACAAACATTATATAAGACTTTTTTATCATCAATAATGCAAGGAGGATTCTGAACTTATCTCATACAACTATATTTTCTTTGTAAGTTTTTCCAGTTTTCAGCCATTTTGTTTCTTCATATATTTAATTATTATCAAGATAACTAGGTGGGGTTGGATGTGTTCCAACAACCTTATTCCTCATGAAGTTATTACTATTATAAAGAATGATTTACTTGAAATTTTTTTGGTGTAAATCCTTTTTATTTATAAATTGTCAGCTTCTTAGTAATGTTAGATATATTTGTTGAATTTTTAAACACTTTTTAAAAGTTTTCCAACTTATGGTTTATTGAATAATTCAATATGAATATTTAATAATCATATTCTCTTACATAATTCCACTTAATCAAACTATAAAATCTTAATCACTATGTGAGATGAACTATTTTCTATACATAACTATTCTAAGATTTATCTTATGCATTGGTCCTCCAATATCACAAAAATAAAAACAAATCATTATAGATGCTTTGGCATGACTATTGACCACAATCATCTCAAAGGAAAACATCAATTTGGTGTCATTGTCGGGGAATGAATTTGATTTTTTTTCCCTAGGACAATGATAAAACCTTATTCCTTTAAGGCAACTAAAGGTTTACTAAGGTAAAAAATTTCTCACCTGGTGATTCCATTGTGACCAGAATGACTCCTTCAAAGCACACTAGATCTAGATCTAACTCTAAGATTGTTGAACCCTTATCAAATCTAGAAAGACTGGTGAGAAGAGCTTCTTCTAGGAGAAGGAATCAAACCCCTTCTTCTTCCATTCCTCAAGAGGATATCAATATTATTCCTGATCCTTTCAGATATGGACCCATTCCATTAGAATCAGAAGAATTACCTGATAGAGTGTGTGATCTAATATCTAAAGAAGTGGATTTTCAATCATCCTTGTTAGTTCACTCTTTAGAATCCTATAAAATACCTCAGGACCCTTCTGAATGTCCTATATCAGAGAAGGATTTGGATCTAAAATTTCCTAAATTCAAATCTACTGATTTCATTTCCCCATTTACATACTCAGGACCTTCAAATTCACATCAACAAAAGGATCTCTTTTCTATTTATTCCAATCCTTTATTCGAGCCTAGAGAAGGAGAAGAAGCAGAGGTTTAAAAACTGTTTATTAGAACTCCTTTAAGGCACCGAAGGCTTCCTGGTTTCCCATTTTATTCTCCTCCTCATTATACACCTCATTCCTCACCCCAAAATTCTCCATCTTCATCCATAACTTCTACTTCTTCCTCCTCATCTTCAAGAAAATTATATTAGATATTGGGGAGAACTAACCACCATCTCTAAAAATCAATGGGGAGTAAAAAATGATCCTGTATATTTCTTAACTGAATTTGAAGAACTAAAATGAAATTTTGGAGAACTTGTTGTTCATTTCATCAAAAGATTCAATAAAATTTACCTTAAAATGCCTCCCGATTGTAATCCCCATGTAGCAACAGCTAAGGTTAGATTCTCAAAGGCCTTTGAAGATGATTTTTCTGTCATGTTGAGAGAAAGGACATCTAGAACCTTACAGGGCATGCAAAATAATGCTATAGAGGTTGAAGAAAATAGGTCTGCATCTGCTAAGTTAAAACCTAAAGCCGAGAAAACCCAAAGGAAATTAAAAAATTAGGAAGCATCTTCTTCCTCTAATTCTAAAAATGAAGATGCAAAAATTGATGAAATCATAGCACATAGTATAAATTTATCCAATATAATTTCAAAGATTGAAACTCAAGCAAGAATAGTTCAACAAACAGTTTCTAGACAACAGACATAGGTCCAAGTTTAGTACAAAAAGGCTGCTCCATTGCAAATTCTTCAGAGACCTCATAATGAACAACAAGTACCCACACCTTTGTTCATTGATGATCAACAACTAGATGAAAATAATTTTTCTATTACTGAATACATTACAATGTAGATCATATATCCCTTTAGACTGCCATTGTCCCTGTTTCTCAAAGTGAAATCCCTCAAGAAGACCAAGACACTTCTTAGGTTTCTAAGTATCAAGATTTTTCTAAGTTTATGATTGCAAAACTCAATAAAAGATATGATTTAAGACCTAGAGCTAGTCCTAGTAGACCTCCCAAAAACCTTGTAATATTTGAGCCTCAAACAAAAATTGTTGAAACTCAAACCATTTTTGTTCAACCTTTAAATCAGTCAAGTGATTCTGATCAAATTGAAAAAACTATATTGACTTCCTTTAATGCTAAGAAATAATTAGAGAGAGTTAAAATCCCAATTCCACTTTCAAAACTTTCTAAGAACCTAGGGTATAAAAGTCAAGTTGCAAAATGCATCCAAAATTCTAGTATGGATGCTAAAGGAGATATTATCAATCTGCAAAATGAAAGACCTACCATAGCTTTTGGTCCTAGTTCTGATATTATTGATGAATCCATACCACCTTTCTATGTGACTTTAAAAGTGCATGACTCTCTGCTATACAACTGTATGCTTGATTCAGGTGCTTCACACTTACTGCCTAAAGTCATTATGGAACAACTTAATTTGGATATCACTTGAACCTATTACGGCTTATATACCTTTGACTCTAAGATAGTTCAATGCTTAGGAATTATTAAATATATAGTGGTCGCTTTACATCAAATACCATTCAGAAGTGTAGTATTAGACATAGTTTTCACTGATATTCCTCTCAAATTTGGAATTGTTTTATCAAGATCATGTTGTGCAAAATTGGGAGGAGGTCTTCAAATGGACATTTCTTTTTCCACTATTCCTATATATGGAGATATCCTTATGTTATATAGAGAAGTTAGATTCCTAAACACTGTGTGAAATGTTGATCAGGCTAGAAATCATCCTATTTATGCAATTTATCAAGATTTTAGTTGTTTTCAACTATCATTAGATACTTCACAGAATTCTCAACTCAAGGTTGAGGATATAGTTGACAAACCTTAATCATTTCAAACTGAAATTTGGAAATTATACTTTGATGGATCTTGCACCAAAGATGGTGTTGGAACAAGTGTAGTTTTGGTTTCCCCTTAAAAAGAAAATATCACTCAATCATGCTAGTTAGATTTCGAGGTCACAAATAACATTCTTGAATACGAAGATTTTATCCTAGGATTACAGCTTGCTAAGAGTTTAAAGGTTCAAATTTGAGTGTCTTCACCGATTCAGAACTTATAGTAAGACAAGTTAGGAGTCTTTGTCAAACAAAGCACCCTAGGCTCAAATCTTACAGAAATGAGATTTGGGATACCATTGAAAATTCCTCTAATGCTTTCAATATCACTTATATTCCTAGAGATGAAAACATACATGCATATTCATTGGTTGTTTAAGCTAGCTCTTTTAAAATTTCAGATCAATTTCAAATTCAATATTAGATACAAATAAAATATATTCCATCAATCCCACACAATCTTAAACATTAGAAAATATTTGAGGACGATGAACAATTAAAATCCTTTCTACAAGTCATTGACGAATTTTCTTTATTGCAAATTGAAGAGGATAATTCAGACAATAATGAAGCTATCAAAGACAAAGAAATTTCAAAACTAAAATCCAAGGTAGCTGATCATGATATAATTCAATTATCAAATAATTTTATCCCCAAGGGACTTGTTCCTTTAGAATTTCTTTTTGATCAAAATGATGTTCCCAAAAAAATTTTCTCTGCTTCACAAGAAAATGACATAGAAGATACTAATATTGGTACTGATGAGGAGATTAAAAACATTAAAATTTGTGCATAATTAACTCCTAAACTTAAATCTAAATGCATCAAACATCTTAAGAATTATAAATATGTCTTTGCATGGTCTTATGCTGATTTAAAAAATTATGACACATCTTTAATTGAGCATAAAATTCCACTAAGAATAGATGTAAAACCTTACCAATAGAAATTAAGAAGGATGAACGTAGTTATGCTTCCCACCATAGAAAAAAAACTGAAAAATTTTTTAGGTGCCCAAATTATTGTCCCATTAAGATACTCTAGTTGGGTTGCCAATTTAGTCCCTGTGAGGAAAAAGAATGGTGAAATAAGACTCTGTGTAGATTTTAGAAACCTTAATGAATCGTCCTTGAAAGATAATTATGCACTCCCAAAGATGGATCAATTACTTCAAAAAGTTTCAGGTGCTAACAGACTCTCTATGTTGGATGGATTTTCTAGTTATAATAAAATATTGGTCAATCAGAAGACTAGGAGAATACAACTTTTACAACACCTTGGGCTACATTCATGTATGCTCGGATGCCTTTTGTTCTATCAAACGCAAGAGCAACATTTCAGAGATCCATGGACTTGGCTTTTATCGGGAAGATAGACAAATTTATTTATATTTATATTGATGATTTAACTATTTTCTTTGAATCAGATCAAAAACATCTCAAGCACTTGAAGAAATTTTTGATAGGCACAAGAAGTTTGGAATATCTTTGAATCCCAAAAATTCATTATTCGCCATTAAAGAGGGTAAATTACTAGGTCATATTATTTCAAAATATGGAGTAGTTATTGATCCCAAAAGGGTCTCTGCTATTCAATCATTATCATTACCTAGAAATAAGAAAGAGATTCAAGCTTTCTTAGGGAAAATTAACTTTTTGAGAAGGTTTATACCCAATTATGCAGAAATAGTGAAAGACATAACAGATATGATAAAAAAGAACCATGAAGTCAAATGGACTATTCCCACAAGATTTTCATTTGACCAGATAAAGAAATCCATCTCTAAAGCCCTAACCTTAGCTAGTCCAAACTACTTAGAACCTTCCAGCATGTTTTATTTTGCTTCTGAAACCACCCTTGCTATTGTCCTTTTGTGAAAGAACAAAGATTATCATGATCAACCTATAGCATTCTTTAGTAAGGTCATGAGAGATGCAGAAATTAGATATAATATTATCAAAAAACAAGCCTATGCATTAGTTAAAGCCCTAAAATATTTTAGAATGTATATCCTCCATTCTACTATCATTGCCTATGTGCCTAATATTGCTATGAAAACTATCCTCACACAACTAGACACTGAAGGGAGAAGAGGAAGATGGATAACTCCAATTATTGAGTTTGACATTACCATTAAAACTAACAAGTTAGTAAAAGGGTAGGGTTTAGCTAAATTGTTAGCTGAATCCAATTGTTAATTCTTGGGCATAAACTCTGTTTTTGAAGTTTCAGAGAAGCATCCACAAGAATCTTCTTCAGATTTGGAAAAGGAGAATCCACAAGAACCTTCCTTAAATGCATAAGGGGAGAATCGACAAGAACCTTCCTTAAATGCAGAAGGGGAGAATCCACAAGAACCTTCCCATGGAGTGCAAGGAAAGAATACACAAGAACCTTCTCCTTCAAGTCAAAGAATCCCTGTTCATATTGATTAGAAGTTTGTTTTA
Organism: Pinus albicaulis; assembly: GCA_034641835.2. NCBI lineage: Eukaryota > Viridiplantae > Streptophyta > Pinopsida > Pinales > Pinaceae > Pinus > Pinus albicaulis. The sequence goes on from JAXQQM020060104.1 coordinate 35,467, forward strand.
TCATATTGGGATGTAGATATTATTCATTTTATGATTCATTTTCAATTTCTAGCTCAGTTTTCCAAAAACAAGTGCAAAGCACTCAAGTTGAAATCCATCAAATACTATATTATCAATGCCAACTTATACTGGAAGGATCCTCCTAATATTCTACTTCTTTTCCTAACAGAATGAGAAACTGAAGGAATCAATGATTAGTTTCATGGAGGAATATGTAGAGGCCACTATGCTTTGGGAGCAACAACATACAAGATATTGAGGACAGGATTTTATTAGCCTACTTTGTTTTCACAAGTAGGATCAAAAGTTAGATCCTGTGTTCCATATCATATGTTTGTTGGAAAGGAAAAATTAGTAGCCCTTCCACTAGTTCCAGTGGTTGTTTCAACACCTTTTCTACAATGGGGATTAGATTTTATAGGAGATATCCAGCCAGCAAATAGTCACCGATAATGCCACAACGTTCAACAGCATAAAAAGGATATAATTCTCTCAGAAATATCAGATTCTGCTGCATCACTCAACTCCCTACTATCCACAAGGAAACGGTCTTGCTAAATCATCTAACAAGAGTTTAGTTGTTGGGAAAAATACTAAGAGGGGGGGTGAATCAGTATTTAGAGCTGACTGGAAAACATTTTACTTTTTATGCATTTAATTATTTACTTAGATTATTGCATCATTCATTCATTAGATGTTTAGTAAGCAGTAAGCATGAGCAGTAATAACAGAATCAACCATCACACACATGAACACCAGTATTTAAGGTGGAAACCCAAAGTCGGGAGAAAACCACCGCTGCTGTCGTCTCTGTCTTCAATATTTATTATAAAGAAAACTTCTTACAATTTTTGTGCTGGCACAGACTTATACCAGCACGCAGGCACCCACCTGCAGAAAGCTACAAACTTCTCTCGTTCTCTAGTCACTACTGGAAGGGAGCTCCAACCCCCTGATCTTGACACCAGCTTGTACTAGCGGAAAGCTTCTACTTTCATGCAGAAGACTTCAACCCTCAGATCCACCAAATTTCTTCAATTTCTTCATCAGATTTACATCAAGTCTTCATTATTTCTTTGCAGATCTTCCTAGAGATTCATCATTTCTAGATCTAGAGATCTTGATCCTTCATCAATTCCATAGGTGCATCATAGATTCAGCGTTTTCAGAGTTCAATCATGCAGATATCTCTTAAAGATATTTATTCATTAACAACCCCTAAATCTGCACACCGTGAACCATAATGCACTTCTCCTTATATAGTTTTTCCTTTATTAATACCATGAGTCAAAACCACCCAACTTCTAATGGTATTCCTGGACGGGATCAATTAGATAATTAATCTAAGGCTTTTTAATATCTCAATCTGAGATTGAGATATTAATCCAAATTTCTCCTTTAATGAAAAATCCTCAGCATACTTCGTAGACCTTCATATTTCGACTCCCAACTTTGGAGTAAAAATGATGGCCCAATCGCTTTTCGTCATAATTTATATTTAATTTAAACAACCTTGGTTAAACCCGCAAGTATTAATTTGAAAAGGCCCAATTAATATATTTTAAACTGGACCCACATATATGATCAGCGACCCAATCAAATTCCCGCTCCGTACTTTGGTTAATCTTCAGACATCTTCATCAAGCGATCACCGTCCGATGAATCCTTCCCAGATCGACGGCGCTCAGCAATATCGCACGACATCCTTGGTCGAATATTAACGCGTGATGGCACGCAGTGGAGGTGGTTTTCAAAAGTCACTCGGGGACACGCGTCGGTCGATCTATGGAATCGCTCCCCTACAAGGAGATACCGCTTATCACCGAAAGGCGGTGCAATATGGGAAATCCGGCCTCGCAAATCCGCTCGTGGTTTTGGAATAGTGACCAACCCATGGTTAAGTCGGGTTACGCTATTCCTTTTGCTCCCTTAACTCAGGGCCACAACTCGGGTTTATTTCAATAGAGTTCGATCCAATCATTCGGTAGGGAGTTTCATAGTAATACTCCTCCGCATACTATAACACGCTACTTCATCAGGTTATACATTCCACATTGCTCACTGTATCATCACCTTAGCAATCAAATGTTCAGAAATGCATTACACAGAGAGAGATACCAGTATCAATGAACAATAATTCGTGTAATCGATAACGATTTTTCCAATCAATACTCCTCAAAATTACCTTATACAGATTCGCGAATCTACTCCTTCCACAGAGCTTATGATGTTTACAGACCATGCTTTCACAATGATTCATAATTGTCCACGGGGACTCAACTATCCTTCCTACTGAATTCTATCAAGAATATACGTATAATTCACAGAGAATTTAGAACCTTTTTCTGTTCGATGGACTTTTTCTTCCTACACTGTCTCTGGACAACTCTACTTCAATTCACTGCTTGTCCTTGCTCCTTGAATGATACTGCTCTCTGTAAATGCACTCTTCCTCTATTCTTCTCTGCTACTGCCTAGTTACTGTTTCAGATGCTCCTTCTTTGCCAATTCCTTTGCCATCAATGACAATATTTCCAACAATCTCCCCCTTTGGCATTGATGGCAATACTCTTCCTCTGTTTGTCTTATAGAAACCCCTCTCTTTTTTTCCTCCCTCTTTGAAATCAATGGCAAAGGGTTGATCAATATCCTTTGTACCGACAATACCATGCTCCCCCTAAGATCATGCTGCATCTTTAAACATAATAGTTAATGAAAGAACAGAAATGACTTATACAATCAAGATCAGAAATTCTCAAGCATGAGATCAGACTACAACAAATAATTAGAATGCCAACAATGCATCCTTTCCACATGACCAATGCTCCCCCTTAACCTATGCATCCAGAGATACCCATCAGCACCGCAGCTGTGCTGAAGAAAGCTGACCCAAAAAAAAAAAATTTGTCAGCAAATGCTCATATGCGATTTTCCTGTAGGAACTTCGCATATCCAATTTAATATTCTGTATTTAAGTAGATCTTATCTTTTGCATGGCAGAGACTACTCCCAGATTTTGTCTGAGATATTCGAATGCTTCCCTGGGTAATGGTTTGGTAAATATATCAACAACTTGTTCTTTGGAGGGAACATACTCCAACTTCACCTTTTGTTCAAGCACTTATTCACGTAAGAAGTGATACTTGATGGGAATGTGCTTGGTCTTGGAATGCATAACAGGATTCTTTGAAATACTGACAGCACTTGTATTATCACAAATAATGGAGATAGGCGGTGAACATTTGATTTGAATCTCTTGTAAGGTTTGCATCATCCAAAGAAGTTGAGTACAACGTGATGCGGAAGCCACATATTCTGCTTCTACTGTAGATAGGGAAATAGAGCTTTTCTTCTTGCTGAACCAAGATACTAACCGGGGCCCCATATAGAATGCACCACCACTAGTACTTTTCCGATCATCAACATTTCCAACCCAATCTGCATCAGTGTAAGCATGAAGAGTGAGATCAGCATTATTTGGATAACACAGTCCAAAGTCTTGAGTTCCTTGCAGATATTTGATATTATTTTGACAGCCTGAAGGTGAGACTCTTTTGGATTAGCTTGGAATCGCCCCACAATCCCAACTGCATGCATAATGTCTGGTCTATTCCGAGTGAGATAAAGTAGACTTCCTATCATAGATCTGTATTTTGGTTGATTCACCGTGGGAGAATCATCATGAGAACTGAGATTACATCCGGTTATCATTGGTGTACTTACAGGTTTGCACTCTTCCATGCCATACTTCTTCATAATTTGCTTAAGATATTTTTCTTGTGATAAGAATATGCCATATGTTGCTTATTGCACTTGCAAGCCAAGAAATAATGTTAGTTCCCCAAGTAAAGACATCTCAAATTATTGTTGCATAGCAGAAGCAAATTTTTGACTCATAGACTCTTCATTACTTCCAAAAATGATATCATCAACATATACAACCACAATCAATAGTTTATCATTTTCAGTTTTTGTGTATAGGTTGCTATCAGCAGACCCTTTTGAAAATCCTTGTTGATGAAGATATTTGTCAAGACGATAATACCATGCCCTTGGAGCTTGTTTGAGACCATATATATCCTTTTTAAGTTTACAAAAAAGCTTTTCATCATTTCCCAAAATGAACCCTTCTGGTTGTTCTATATAAACTTCTTCTTCTAGATCCCCATTGAGAAAAGAAGATTTAACATCCATTTGGTAAACTTTGATTTGTTGGAAGCTTGAAAAAGCAAGAAACATTCTTATGGCTTCAAGTCTAGCTACAGGAGCAAAAGTTTCTTCAAAATCTATACCTTCTTGTTGAGCATACGCCTTGCAGAAAAGTCTAGCTTTATTTATTATAACATCCCCATTCTCATTTAACTTGTTTTTGAATATCCATTTAGTTCCAATGACATTTTTGTCATGAGGTCTTGGTACTAATTCCCAAGTGTGATTCTTTTCAATCTGATCAAGCTCTTCATTGGCTTGAATCCAACATTCATCTTTGCTAGCTTGATTGACATTTTGTGGTTCAATAGTGGATAGAAATGCCAGATAGCTAGAAGATCCCACAAGAGTCCTTCTTGTTTGTACACCTGATTCCTTTTCTCCCAAAATTTGAGATTCTGGATGATTCTTTTGAACATATATGGATGGAGCTTTTTCAGATAAATCATCTTCGGGTTCTTCATTGGGTTCACTGTCTATATCATTTCTATTTGATGTAGAATAATATATGGCATCATCGTCTTCATCTGTTGTTTGTTTTTTTTCTTTCGGAGCTGCAGGAGACTCATCAATAACAACATCAATACATTCAACAATCTTCCGAAGTCTTTTATTGTAACATTTATATGATTTACTCCTAGAGGAGTAACCAAGAAGTATTCCTTCATCTGCTCTAGGTTCAAACTTGCCAAGTTTTTCATCATTATTTTTGATAAAGCATTTGCTTAAAAAAATTCTAAAATGCTTTACAATGGGAGGATTACCATACCAGAGTTCATATGGAGTTTTATCACTATTTACACGAACATGTGCCTTGTTAAGAATATTTACCGTTGTATCTGCTGCTTCTCCCCAAAATGTTTCAGGTGTTCCGGAATCATCAAGCATAGCTCTAGCCATTTGTTGAACTATTCTGTTCATTCTTTCTGCTACGCCATTTTGTTGTGGAGTGCCAGCTACAGAAAACTATCTTTTTATGCCATGTTGTTCACAAAATTCAAGGAATTCATCTGATGTATATTCTCCTCCTCGATCAGATCTAAGACACTTGATTTTTAGATCTAATTCATTTTCAACCAGTCACTAGAGAATTTGGCGGAAATTCCGACGACCAATTCGTCGCTATTCCGACACATATCCGTCGCAAGAGCGACAGTTAGGGGGCGGAAAAACCGTGGTTTGTCCTGCCGTCGCCGTTCCGACGCAAGAAAAAACTGTCGCACTATCGACACTTCTTCCGATGTTCCGAACCGGCGTCACTCTTCCGACGTCTCACAAACCGTCGCGCCTCCGACGTTTGAAAACTGTCGCACTTCCAGTGAAATGTGGTTCGACGTTTTTGACGTCGTTCTTCAGCTCATAATAGTAGCGATTCCAAATGACGTGATACAGAAGTTTGGCGTCGCTCTTCGACGCTAAATGGTATGTGATCAGAACTAACGTGGTCCGACGTTTCGGACGTCACTCTTCCGACGTCTGGAAGATGTCGTAATTCCGACGATATGTGGTCCGACGTTTGGAATGTCGCTCTTTCGACGTTTTCATGCTCTCTCTCCTCCGACGTTTCTGGGTTGTCGCAGTTCTGACGTCTACAAGGCGTCGGTAGACCGACGGAGGGTTCAATTTTAAAAAAAAAAATTAAAATTTTAAAAGTCGAGAAACATTGTTTTGAAGATATTATATGAAGTAAAACAGTCCATGAAAGTGAAATAGCAGTATGTAGAATAGTAATGCAACAGATAGAGTACCGACGTCCATTGTTCCAAATACAAATTAAAGTACCAAAAACCCTACAACAGTGAAGTAAAACAGTCCATGAAAGTGAAGATATTATATGAAGTAAAACAGTCCATGAAAGTGAAGATATTATATGAAGTAAAACAGTCCATGAAAGTGAAGATATTATATGAAGTAAAACAATCCATGAAATTGAAGATATTATATGAAGTAAAACAGTCCATGAAAGTGAAGATATTATATGAAGTAAAACAGTCCATGAAAGTGAAATAGCAGTATGTAGAATAGTAAAGCAACAGATAGAGTACCGACGTCCATTGTTCCAAATACAAATTAAAGTACCCAAAACCCTACAACGGTGAAGTAAAATAGTCCATGAAAGTGAAATAGCAGTATGTAGAATAGTAAAGCAACAGATAGAGTACCGACGTCCATTGTTCCAAATACAAATTAAAGTACCCAAAAACCTACAACAGTGAAGTAAAACAGTCCATGAAAGTGAAGATATTATATGAAGTAAAACAGTCCATGAAAGTGAAGATATTATATGAAGTAAAACCGTCCATGAAAGTGAAGATCTTATATGAAGTAAAACAGTCCATGAAAGTGAAATAGCAGTATGTAGAATAGTAAAGCAACAGATAGAGTACCGACGTCCATTGTTCCAAATACAAATTAAAGTACCAAAAACCCTACAACAGTGAAGTAAAACAGTCCATGAAAGTGAAATAGCAGTATGTAGAATAGTAAAGCAACAGATAGAGTACCGACGTCCATTGTTCCAAATACAAATTAAAGTACCCAAGACCCTACAACAGTGAAGTAAAACGGTCCATGAAAGTGAAGATATTATATGAAGTAAAACAGTCCATGAAAGTGAAATAGCAGTATGTAGAATAGTAAAGCAACAGATAGAGTACCGACGTCCATTGTTCCAAATACAAATTAAAGTACCCAAAACCATGCAACAGAGAAAAACGCTAATCATAATCATGTGAGGAGTGTGATATGTCCAAAATATAAAAAGACCATCAGACCATATCAATAAACCAGCAACATAGACCAGCATAGCTAGTTTTGAAGGCAGAGTGATAAACATTAATCATTTTTTTCACAAGAGAAAAAACGTTGTTTTGAATATATTATATGAAGTAAAACAGTCCATGAAGTCATTACATTTTCACATCTGAAGATTGGAACCCAAATATCCATCTAGAAAAGTGGAAGTCCCACCCCAGGCAGTGATAGAAAAATACCCCATGTCACATACAAGGACTTGATATAAAACCCAGTAACGGTCCACATGGAGATTATCGACAAATCTGAGAAAGCATCCAAATATGCCCGAGGCATCTATAAGAAAGTGAAATAGCAGTATGTAGAATAGTAAAGCAATAGATAGAGTACCAACATCCATTGTTCCAAATACAAATTAAAGTACCCAAAATCCTTGAACAGAGAAAAACGCTAATCATGTGAGGAGTGTGATATGTCCAAAATATAAAAAGACCATCAGACCATATCAATAAACCAGCAACATAGACCAGCATCGCTAGTTTTGAAGGCAGAGTGATAAACATTAATCATTTTTTTTCACAAGAGAAAAAACGATGTTTTCAATATATTGTATGAAGTAAAACAGTCCATGAAGTCATTACATTTTCACATCTTAAGATTGGAACCCAAATATCCATCCAGAAAAGTGGAAGTCCCACCCCAGACAATGATAGAAAAATACCCCATGTCACATACGGCGACTTGATATAAAACCCAGTAACGGTCCACATGGAGATTATCGACAATCTGAGAAAGCATCCAAATATGCCCAAGGCATCTATAAGAAAGTGAAATAGCAGTATGTAGAATAGTAAAGCAACAGATAGAGTACGTACCGACGTCCATTGTTCCAAATACAAATTAAAGTACCCAAAATCCTTGAACAGAGAAAAGCGCTAATCATGTGAGGAGTGTGATATGTCCAAAATATAAAAAGACCATCAGACCATATCAATAAACCAGCAACATAGACCAGCATCGCTAGTTTTGAAGGCAGAATGATAAACATTAATCATTTTTTTTTCAAAAGAGAAAAAATGTTATTTTGAATATATTATATGAAGTAAAACAGTCCATGAAGTCATTACATTTTCACATCTGAAGATTGGAACCCAAATATCCATCCAGAAAAGTGGAAGTCCCACCCCAGACAGTGATAGAAAATACCCCATGTCACATACAGGGACATGATATAAAATCCAGTAACGGTCCACATGGAGATTATCGACAATCTGAGAAAGCATTCAAATATGCCCGAGGCATCTATAAGAAAGTGAAATAGTAGTATGTACAACAGTAAAGCAACAGATAGAGTACCGACGTCCATTGTTCCAAATACAAATTAAAGTACCCAAAATCCTTGAACAGATCAAGAAAAACGCTAATCATGTGAGAATTCAAAGTAAAGTTAATCTATTAACATTGCAAATAAAATTACACCGAAGTCAAAAACATTTCCTGGCCATACTCATGGCAAATTTGTCATCAAAAAATCAAAAAATTAAGAAGACTGCCCTCATACGGGGAAACCAGTCTTGAACGTTTAATTTACAGAATTCAAAAATATTACTTAAAGGTCCAGCACAGTAAAATAAACTAAAAGCAGCCCAATTAACTGGGCCTGCTAAGCAAGAAAAATAAATTAACCAAACTAATCCACCGCTGGTTTTTCCACGATTCGGCACCATCCTAATTCGGAAGGTCCAGGATCGCTAGGTGCTACCTCCTCATGCATGCCACGGCTCCCCTCCTGAAGGCCCGAATGCTGGCCGGCTTTTTCCGAGCTCAGACCCGCCAGACGGGTGCATTTGCTGTAGAAATTCTTTCGTGTAATCACATGCAAAGAACGAGCTCGACGGCGTTTCGAACCAACCAGTGTGGTTCATCATCAGGACTATGTGAGAGATCGGATCCGGTCAGATCAGATCCAGTCATTAAGTATAAATAGATGTAGAAATGACTCAACTAGCCGTTAGGATAACGGCTAGTTTGACTTTGAAAAAGTAAATATTCCATTATTTATTTATTTATTTAATTTATTTAATTTTATTTATTATTATTATTATTATTATTTTAATTTATTTATTTGTAAAACCTTTAATACATTAATACAATGGTAAGTAATTTAACAAATCGTGGTGTAAATTTTTGTAAATTTTGATTAAATTATATAATAATTAATTATTATTATTAATTAATAAATATAATTAATTCTTATTATAACACACCATCATCAAATAGTCAAACAAAGAGTCACAATAAATAAATAAATAAAATAATAAAATAAATAAATAAAAACAAAAATATAAATTAATAAATAATGAAAATAAATAAAAAGATTTTATTAATTAAATAATTAATATTAATATTATTTCTATTTTTATTTATTTTTATTTATTTTATTTAATTTATTTATTTATTTATTATTATTATTATTTATTTATTTATTTTTATTTATTTATTTATTTAATTATTTATTATTATTTATTATTATTTATTTATTTATTTATTATTATTATTATTATTATTATTTTTTAATCAAATAAATAAAGTAAAAAATAACTAAATAAATAAATAAATAAATAAAAATAAAAATAAAAAATCAAGAATATAAGGCAGGAATCCAGCATCTGCTGATATTCCAACCGTCATCTCTATTGAGATTAACGGGCCTTTTTTCAATTTCAATAGCCTCTCTCAACTTACGATGATGGAAATGGTCGATTCTAGCAATGACCTTAGCATCTTCTATGCAAACATGATGGTTAGTCTTTTCTGCATGCTCAGCTAAGGCAGATGAGCGAGATCTTCTATGCTTGATATCAGCCGCATGCTCACAGATCCTTTGATTAATGGACCGACCCGTCTCACCAATGTAAGGAGTCCCACAGGAACAGGGAATGATGTATACACCTTTTCCATCCCTGGGGTCAATCGGATCTTTAACCGATTTAAGAGAACTACGAATTGTATTAAG
>JAXQQM020074527.1:0-24602 GCA_034641835.2 Pinus albicaulis
TGCTTGACCATGCAAGTATAATGGGCACTCCAATGGGTGTTTGGTTGCATGGGTGCAACCTAATAATCCTAAAACTAATAGTCAACTTCCCTTTCACCTAGATCTCAATTAGGTCTCCACTGGATTTGACATGCATGCAGGTTGTTGATCATATGGTTAACATTAGTAATCTTTGAAGATAACCTTGAATGGCCAAGTATCGAATGTCATGACTCCTGGTGAATAATTTAAATGATAGTTGGAAGAGAAATGATGTTAATTTAAGTCACGTGGCTGAATAACTTAGCACCTATCCGAAAAGGGGAGGAAGATGTAAAGGCTCCGAACATAAAGCAAACAAGCGAAGGTATGGTGTAACAGGCCTAAAATGAAAATATCATAATACATGCCGCCTTTATATTATGCACGTGGATATGAGTTCCCGCGGGTGTAACTCCAGGTGGGTCAAGGAGCGGAAGGGATGAGAGACCCATACTCCCGCTGAATTGCAGTGACATCTCATGGGGGTGGACCCAAGGTAAGAGCTGTATGGAAAAGCGAAGTGCAGACCCTCAAGTATTCATACTGTCTATTTTTACAATTCCACGAGGAATATGTTTAGAGAACCAAGTCGCTTACGCGGCAGAAAGGTAAGGTAAGTCCATAGGTGAATTGGTATCGAGGCCCGTACCAGTATTAAACCCGGCATGTGGCATTCACCCACCTGCAGATAAACGCCCAATCCCTACACGCTGCATGCTCCATTGTCAGCGTCCTTACGATGCTCACCCCACTTACATCACCATTCTGCCTTCTGCCCAACCATCCTCAGTTCTATATAACAGTCCCCCGTATTTTACTGCAGTAAAATTTTTCAGGTATCCAGCTACGGTATAAACTAAAGTGGGAGCCTAGTGCCAGGTCCACCTAGTCACTGTCATTACCCCCGCATCTTTTTCCCGTGCAGATTTCCCACTGCACAGGTATTCCGTCCCTCATATTCCCTCTACTTTTTTTTTGTTTTACAAGTTTTTCATGTCAGTCATGGGAAAAGGCACCCCCAAGAAAATAGAACCAGAGACCCCTCAGGTCCGTGAAACCAGAAACCCTCCCGGGTTCGAGCCCTTCATATACCTGCAAGCCAAAATCTGTGATCCGCAATACCCTTTTCTCATCAACAGTGTCAAACCGGAGCTTTTTATACGACATGTCGAGAATAGGGATCGATATCGGGTGGTTCTATCAGGACTATACGATCAAATTACCCCCCCAGTCTACCCTGTGGTCGAGCTTATTTTCTGGCTCAGAGATGCCTACGACGAGAGTCGAGGCATGTTTACCTCAGCTCAGGGGAATAAGATTTTTTCTCTTTCTCCCGACATTATCAGGCAAGCCCTCCGCTTTCCCACTAGCGCGAGCTATACCAGCTTCAGTGAAATGACTTTAACCCCTCAGTTTGCTAAATTACCATGGGAACAACAAAGAGACTTCATTTCCTCTATAACCAACAACCAGGCCACGTCTCTTCCTTCTGCAGAACCTTTCCTGTTGAGTTTGTTCAAAGAAGAAGTGTAGCCCATCCTCGCTCTCATCGCAGGTCTTTTAGGTGTAGGTGGTTTGGGGGAAATTTCCAAGGCATGTGTCTATTTCTTACGGTTAATGTCTCAAACGGGGGTAGTTCTGGATATCCCTGGTTTCTTGGCCTCTAAAATTTAGACCTAGTTCCAAGAGCTTTCAAAAACCGTTCACTTCCGCTTTTGTTCCATGGTCTTCTACCTCTTCTTATATCAGCACACTGATAAGTTCGAGGGTTTGGGTTTAGACAGGGTATATAAGGTAAATTCTCAACCCCGACCAGTTTTCGACTGGAGCTTTGCAACACACCAGTTACCAAATGGGGTGGGTTATTCTAGATTTCTAAATGAGTTCATGCCTATTGCATACACTCTCATTCATGACTCTCCCTCACCTAGGGTTTTCCCTAAAATGAAGAGTTGGTTACAAGCTAGTAAAACCCAAAGTACTGGGGATTGGTACCTATTTGAAAATTACATCGAAATTCGGGTCTATGGAGTCGAGGTTCACCCTTACTAGTTTTCTATGTTCCCTGCTCCACTTCACTCCCTGAAAAGAAAGGTTTCATCCTAAAACTCCCTATCACTATTGGCCCTTTTATTGTCAATTCAAGACATGTCCTTCCCATTGTTGAGAAGCTGCTGTAAGACGTGGATTTAAGGCAGGGGAAGACTTGGCCCTACGATCCATGGGGCATTATCTCTAACAGAAGAAGGAGGAACAAATCTACTCCTTATGCACATGAAACAAGACTGTTTATAGAGTGGAGGGCTAATCTTGAAACTTGGCCTTTGCTTTCGCAGATGGAGACAGATTCATCTGCCATAGGGGAAAGAGGAGAAGCTGGTAAAGGTCAAGAATAAGAAGAAGTGGGCCCCTCAAGAACAGGTTCCCCCCTCCACAAAAAGCAGAAAACAGTGACAAGCGAGGCAAAGATAATAGGGGAAGAATAGTTGCTTGAGCCGTTCATACCATATGGCCAACCCGACGGGAGCAAAGCTGGGCTCAAGGTGCTACGAGACAGTATCACGTCCTCTGACTACTCTGAAGTTTCACAGGCCATTAGAGATGATAATTCACCAGTCGCAACTGAAATGAGCCTACAAGCCAGAGCTATCAGGGATAAGTACAAGGCCAAGCTAGAAAGTTACGTGGAAAAGTATTATACCAGGATTTTAGCTTCCATGAATTTGGACACAGAACGACTAGTGTTGGCTATGGCTGAGGCCATTTTAGACCCAGATACAGGTACCACCAGTTAGAGAGCACTTGAGTATGTGATCGACATGGCTAAGGTGCCATCCCTTGATAAATGTAACTTTTTCCAGGTGGTTGGTGATATGCTAAAATATGAGGTAATGCTGCTCACGATCACGCTGAAAAATTTGGAGACTAAAAATGCACAAGTGAGGGCGACTCTCAAAAAAGAACAGGAAAATTCCTGCACCCTTACGAATGAAGTACGTGGTCTCCATGAGTCAATTAAAGGAAAGGAAATGGGAGAATCAAATCCACATCGTTATGTCATCGAGCAATTGGAGAAGGAGGTCGCGTCCGTGAAACGCAAGATTAGCATACCGACTTCCCATCATGTCCAGACTACCAAATTAGCTCAGGCTGAGAAAGATAAAGTATACCTAGCTGACTCTCTGGCAAATGAGAAGGAGGAAAAGGAAAAAATGGTAGAAGCAATGGCCATTCTTCAGGGCAGGCTGACGGAACTACAGACGACCTGGGACACACACAGTTGTGTGCCAACTACAGTCCAACCAGAGACTAGTTCACTGTCTGAGTAGCTGACTATAGTGAAGGCTACAAATGCTACACTAGAGAAGCAGGCTTCCACTGTGAGGCTAAGAATCACTGAGTTGGAAACTGCCTTGGCCGAAAATTCCAGAAAGATAGAGACTATGCAGAAGGAAATTGAGTAGGAAAAGAAGGAAAAAGATGACCAATTGAAGACCATCAACGATCTCAACAGCCGCCTGAAGGGTAATATCACCCTCAGGGATGCAAGAAGGATAATTTGGTCAAAAATCATCACGACGGTGACAGGGCAGTGGGGTTTCTTGAAAATCATTGAAGAAATAAAATCGTCTGTGCTTTATCTCCAAAGGAAATTTCATGAGGGAGATCTCAATGTATCCAGCAGAGCCCAGCATGCCAGAACTTATATCTCTTTCTTGAAAGAGCTGAAATCCGATGACGTGGAGAAACATGGCATAGCAAGTCGGTTCAAGGAGGCCGTTGAATGCCAGAAGATTATTGACAAAGAGTCTGCCCGCGTTATAGCTTCAAGGGCCTTACAACATGTGGCAACCAATATGGATCGGTTTGATACGGTTTGGGCCGAGATCACAACGGTTGGACTTTCGTCATGTTGGGATTCTACCACTCCTTCTGTGCTACAACCATTATCAGAGTACGAAGCATGTCTCTAAGAAGAAATGGACTGGACTAATATATTGTCAGATAAAACCGCCTGGTTAAAAGCTGAGACCATTGTTTCGTTGCTCCACCAAGAATTTTCTCTCCTCCATTTGGTAAAACACAAGATCCCCACTGATGCAAGTTTCGACGACCTCATCGAAGCCTATATCAAGGTGGAAGGATTCACATTGATGCCTGAACCTGCAACAGATAGCCAGCAAATATGCACCCGATATGCCAACCAGATCGCCAGTTCATCAGCAAACGTTCCACCACCCGTGTCAGCGACCGCCTCTACTCCATCTCGTCAGTGAATATTGTCATTTCATGATTCGTACCTAGTGGCCTTTTTATTTCCACTTTAGTTAATTACTTTTAAGTTTCGAGTGGAATTCACATTCTACTCCAGCATTTTACTTTTTGTCAAAAATGTTGTTTAATATTTTGTTTAAAAACGGTCGAGTGCCTAACTGTAAATGATGAGATGCCTCTATTCCTCATCATAAATTTTTGTTATTTTTTATGGAGACCTCCAACTGATTACTGGCACGCGAGGAAGATATTTTTCCCAAAATTATCTTCTCGCTCATGTTTCTGAGGCTCCTATATAAGCAACAACCAAAGAGAAAAACAGGTTCCAGATTTTCAAAAGAAATTGCTGTAAAAGAGTTTTTGTATGCATTTTTGTTGAAGCTTTAATACAAATGTGAAGAGCCCGTTGGGTCTCAATGAGAAGGATTTTTATCTTTAATGGGGATTCTGGTCTTGGTGTTTTATAGTCTGTAACTCTACCTTATGTGATATAGTTTAGCTGTTCATTTCACTATTTCCATTTCTCTTATATCATGCTCTGGAATGCAAGGGGCTCACTGGTTCTGGTATGAATTTATCAAATTGATACTTATAATAAACCTGTCTAGCGCTTTAAATATGGCTTAGTCATGATATGATGTTTCATTGTCCACTTCATCCATGTTTATTCTATATTAAGCGCTATGGGATGTTATTCTTTGGAAGCTATTGACATGTATGGATTCTTATTATCTTAAGCCCATCTCATGTTTAGATATGTTTATGGAATTTCATCTTATTAGTAGTTAGTATTCCTTCTATATTTCTTACACAACAAATGCCGTCTGATTTTCAATCTCTGTAAAGCATTTTTAGAATCCAACCCTCCTTACAGAAAAATGTCTTTGAGTTTTCTGATGCATTTATATTGAGGATTCACTCTTTGCCTTTGTAGTGTTCTTTTCATTATGCTAAGTCTATGAGTATTCTGGTTCCACCTACATTGTACCTTCCTATTAAAATTGAAGTAGTAAAGAGCCTTGTTCTGATAATTGTCTTTGTTATATATTATGCTCCTTACAATATAAGATGTCCTAGGCACTGGTCTTTCACAACTCAAGGCTGTCTCTAGGATTGACAACATCTTTTTGGCGCCATTGCCGGGGAATTGAAGTTGAGAGAATTTGAATCCCTGGGCCTCGACAAAACCTTATTCACTCTTCAAATAGGTGAGCATGGAGAGTTGAGAGTTGTAGATCCCTCAACTTGGCGACTCCACATTCATTTATCAGATAAATTTACTTGCAGTCCTGGCTCCTCGTAAGCCACACCTGAGGTCAGATACGTCTCAGCTAAAGACACCTTCTGTGTCTGACCCAGAAAAGATCCTACATAGAAGGAGTTGGAGGGAAAGACAATCAGCCCATACTGAGATCCCTGAATTCTCTTTAGAAGACTTTCCGTCCTCCTCCTCTCAATTTGCCCAAGTGCAAGGTCCCGATTCCACTGTGGGAGATACCGATTACTACTCGGATAGTTCACCCCGGGGAGGTGTCCGAATCAAAGACAAAGCTAAGTCAAGGGATACCACATATTACACCTTCCACCCTACTCCTGAAGTCAAAGAGGTCAAGGAAGTCACCGAAGTATCTGCTATTCACAGCCCGTTGTTCCCATCAACACCTCAAGCTGCTGTCCAATACATTCCTATTGTTATTCATACTTCACTTCCACCTCCTCCTCCTCCTTTTACACATCAAACTCTTGCACTACCTCCACCTCCCCCAATGGCCAATGTTCTTGGCTTCTTGTTGAATAAATATGCCCCCCTGGCATTACCTCAAGTGTTGAATGATATGCCACAGGACTATCTAAAGATCTTACCCCGATTCAATGGGGAAAATGAGATTGAAGCTCAAAAACATCTTGAGGTCTTCTGCTCTTTTGCAGAAAATTTTAATGTGGAACACCTAGACGTAGTCCTAAGAATTTTTGTGCAATCTCTTGATGGTGAAGCCAGAAAATGGTTTAAGACATTAGGAGACCGTTCCGTCACCACTTGGGAAGGAATGGAAGATACTTTTCTCAGAAAATGGGGAGAGAAGAAAGATCATGGACATTGTCTTACTGGGCTTAACACACTCAAGAAAATACATAATGAAGGGGTGTCAGAATTTATCAAGAGATTTAACAAGCTGTATCTGAGCCTTCCTGCTGATATGAAACCTCATCAAACCGCTGCTAAAGTTGTTTTCGTGGTAGATTTTGACTCAGAATTTGGTTTCTTGTCGAGAGAAAGAAAGCCTGCCACCCTGGATGATGCTCAAACAGATGCACTAGAGTTGGAGGCAAATTTTGCCTCCACTAGTAAATCAAAGGGAAAATTTGAACAAGATACTAGAAGAAAGGGAAAAGAGGAGGTATCCACCTCTAGCCAAGATAGAGACTTAGCTAATGACAGGATTGAGGAAATGAAAAAAATGATTAAGAATATTTTAAGTAAGTTGGTCAAACTTGAACTAGAGGCCAAGAATTCACCCTCCAAGAATTTTCAGAATGCTCCAAACAGGGGTTACAACCCTCAGTACAAAAAACCACCCTTGCGGATACTGCAAAGGGAACGGAAGGAGCAACAGGATCAGGTACCACACCCTCTGTACTTGGAAGGTCAAGTAGATGGTCCTACCGAAGACACCACTTATGAGCAAGAGGAGGCATACCTTGATTTTTCAAACAGTGATGAAGTTGAATGTCCCCTACAAGAAAGTGATGAAGTAGAGATTCCGTCACATGTGGAAGAAAAAGATAATGAAAGCACCGAAGATCCTAAGATCGATGACTACTACAAGCAGTTTGTCGATTTCATGCAAGAAAAGTTTAATAGAAGATACCTCAGATCTTCTAGGAAGAGAACTCGCACTCAGGATTAGGAGGAAGACTCATCTCATGAGGAAGCATCTGCTCAAAAGGAGACAACAGCTCAAAGGACCGCAGACAAAGGTAAGAGACCTCTTAACGAATCTTTGCAGTCTGCTGATCAAATTCCTTCCTCTTCACGAATGGATACTCCCCCTAATGTCAAGTCAGTCATAAAGGAAGTCAAACCTCTTGTCCAAAATAAAGAATCAAAAGAGAAAGAATCAAAAGAAGTGTCAGTAGATAAGTCCTCCTCTGCCTTCAGTTTACAAAAGGAGCTTGAGAAGGTCAAAATCCCAGTTCCCTTGACCGAATTGTTGAAACAACCTGCGTATCAGTCTTAGGTCACATCCTTTATGCTCCCCCCAGAAGTAACACATATTCCAGACAGTCTGAACCTTTAAGAAGAAAGAACCATGGTTGTATTTGGCCCACATGTTGAGGAATTAGATGCCCCCACTCCCCCATTTTATGTGTCCTTAGTAATTCATGACCTGCTGTTGCATAATTGTATGTTAGATTCAGGAGCTTCCCATAACCTATTACCCTTGTCGGTCATGGAACAACTAGGATTACAAATCACCCGTCCATATAAGGACCTCTATTCATTTGATTCCAAAAGAGTTAAATGCCTGGGTATGATCAAATATTTGGTGGTCAATTTGGCCCAAATCCCAGCAAAAAGTGTGGTGATGAACATCGTGGTAGCTGACATCCCAGCTCGCTTCGACATGTTGCTGTCAAGGTCCTGGGGGACTAAAATTGGTGGGTCAATCATGTTGGACTTGACCTATGCTACCATCCTGGTTTTTGGTGGCTAGGAGAGGAGGCTGTACCAGGAAACTAGATTTGTCAAGACAGTTAACAAGGCCTACAACTCAGTCAATTCTCCAGTTTATAGTAAGGAGGGAGATTTCTCATGTTTGATGC
Source organism: Pinus albicaulis (assembly GCA_034641835.2). Taxonomy (NCBI): domain Eukaryota; kingdom Viridiplantae; phylum Streptophyta; class Pinopsida; order Pinales; family Pinaceae; genus Pinus; species Pinus albicaulis. The sequence continues at coordinate 8,122 of JAXQQM020074527.1, forward strand.
TGGAAGAAGATCAAGACTATGCTCATGAACCATCATTCTGCCAGATCAAGACCGAGCAGTCCGTAGAGAGCCATGAAGCAGGAATCTGGACACTTCATTTTGATGGAGCAAACTCCAGAGAAGGTAATGGGGTTGGGGTATTATTGATTTCTCCTACAGGCCAATGGGTCCCATTGTCTTTCAAGCTAGAGTATGAAGCCACTAATAATGTGGCTGAATATGAAGCACTCCTGTTAGGATTACAGACAGCCAGGAGCATGAACATACAGAGTTTAAAGGTTTTGGGAGATTCAGAACTGGTGGTTAGACAAGTGAAGAATCAGTGCCAAACCAAACATCCTAGGCTAAGGGCTTATAGGAATGAAGTTTGGGATCTGGTGGAGAATTTTTTCTTGGCATTTAACATTCAGTTCATGCCCCGGGAGTAGAATAGGATGGCAGACTCCCTTGCAGTGGCTGCCAGTACCTTCCGTCCACCTGAAAACCCTCTCCTAAGATATGAAATTGAGGTACGTTATCGACCATCAATCCCAGATAACATTAAGCATTGGCAGGTATTTGAGGATGAAGAACAAGTGAAAAGATTCCTGGAAACAGTTGGGGAATTCTCCAACATGGAGATTGATACTTGTGAAGAAGAAGAGGCTGAAAACACTTCAGAAGATAAATGGGAAGAAAAGGTGGCTGGCCATAAATTTCTGCAACTAAAAGGGAACATTATACCCTAAGGACTAGTGCCCTTAGAAAGATTGTTTAACAGGAATGATGCCCCATTGCAGCCGAAAAAATTTGTAGAGGAAAATCGGGTAGAATATCTTAACTTTGGTACTGATGCTGAACCCAAAATCATGAAGTTGTCCAAGAAGGTCCCGGAGGAATATAAAGAGCTCTACCAGAAATTATTCCAGTCATACAAAGATGTGTTTGCATGGTCTTATCAGGACCTAAAAATCTTCAATATTAGCATCATGCAGCATAAAATTCCGCTGAAGGAAGATGCAAAACCACATAAACAGAAGCTTAGACAGATAAATCCCGTGCTGCTTCCCTCTATTGAGAAAGAAATTAAGAAAATATTGAAGGCCAAAATCATTGTGCCATTGAGATATTATGAGTGGGTAGAAAACCTAGTTTCTGTACGGAAAAATAATGGGGAAATAAGGCTATGTGCTGATTTCCGAAATCTAAACCGAGCATCCTTAAAAGATAACTATCCTTTGCCCAATATGGGTCACATCCTGCAGAAAGTGGTAGGAGCTTCTCGGATGTCAATGATGGACGGATTCTCTGGCTACAATTAGGTGGATGTACTACTAGAAGATCAGAAGAAGACTGCCTTTACCACTCCATGGGGTACTTTTATGTATGCCAGAATTCCCTTTGGGTTGATTAATGCAGGGGCCACTTTTCAAAGGGCCATGGAAATTGCCTTTGTTGGGGAGCAAGATAAGTTTGTGGTGGTATATCTGGATGAAATTACTGTGTTTTCAAAGGATGATGCAGAGCACATTGAACACTTGCGTAGAACTTTCGAGAAGTACAGAAGGTATGGCCTCTCCCTCAACTCACAGAAGTCTTTGTTTGCATTGGAAGAGGGCAAGCTTTTAGGACATATTGTGACCAAATACGGGGTAAAAATAGATCCTTAGAGAGTAGAAGTTATAAATGGAATTTCCCTTCCCAGGAATAAAAAGGAGGTGCAGGTGTTCCTAGGGCGCATTAACTTTCTGAGGAGGTTTATCCCTAACTATGCTGAGATAGTTAGAAATATAACTGACATGCTGAAGAAGAATAATGAGGTAAAGTGGTCACATGAATCACGAGAGGCCTTTTCCAGGATAAAAAGTGCCTTTGTTGAAGCCCCTGTGCTAGCTGGACCAATTTATGCCAAACCTTTCATGATATTTTCCTTTGCATCACCTCATACAGTGGCAGGAGTTTTATTGCAGAAAATGAAGAAGGGTATGAGCAGCCCATCACCTTCTTCAGTTAGGTGCTCTGTGACGCTGAGATGAAATATAACATATTAGAAAAATAGGCTTATGCTCTAGTGAAGTCTCTTAAAGCATTTCATATGTATGTCTTGCAGTCCCATGTCATTGCATTTGTGCCTATAGCAGCTGTAAAATATATTCTTATCCAAGGAGATAGCGAAGGAAAAAGAGGGAAATGGATTGCCAAAATACAGAGTACGAGCTATAAATCCGCCCTACCAAACTGATCAAGGGACAAGGGTTAGCCAAAATACTGTCTGAATCAAACTGTCAGGCTCTGGGTATAAATCTGTCCATGATAGCAAATGAGGAGTCTGAGAAGAAAGAAGAGCAACATGGAGTAGAGATAGCTACTCAGAAGACACATATGAAGTACCTCATCAGCCCGTGGTACAAAGAGATAGTGGAATATCTTCTAACACTCAGCTGCCCTCCTAGCTGTGACAAAGCTAAATGCAGAACACTGAGGTTGATATCACAGAAGGACATTGTTGCAAATGGTCGGTTGTACTGGCGAGATCCCTCAGGCATCCTGCTCCTGTGTCTCACAGAGGATGAGGTAGAGAGTATAATGGCCGAATTTCATGAAGGAATATGTGGGGGTCATTATAGTTGGAGGGCTACTGCTCACAAAATCCTGAAGGCTGGTTTCTTCTGGCCCAAAATCTTTGGAGATGTGTTTTCCCGGGTTAGAGCTTATGAGAAATGCCAAAGGTTTGCTGAAAGACAAAAGTTGGCACCTCTGCCCATGATCCCTATTCATGTGGATGAACCATTTCAGAAATGGGGAATTGACTTTATCGGTGAAATACATCCTCCATCAAGTGGTCAGCATAAGTGGATATTAACTGCCACAGATTATTTCACGAAGTGGGTGGAAGTTATACCTGCAAGGAATGCAATAGATGCTGTGGTAATGAAATTTATGGAATAAAATATCATATCCAGATTTGGTTGCCCTGCCAAGATAGTGACCCACAATGCACAAGCCTTTAAGTCTGCAAAGTTTGTCAGTTTCTGCCAGCAGTATAACATTGTGCTAGGTCACGCTATGGCCTATTACCCACAAGGAAATGGCCTGGCAGAGTCTTCAAATAAAACCCTGGTGAGGGCACTGAAGAAGGCTATCAACGAAAATCAGAAAAATTGGGATTCCCAATTGAAATTCGCACTGTGGGCCAACAGGATTACCAGTAAGAGAGCAACCGGGAAGTCCCCATATGAATTAGTATACGGGAGGGCAGAAATATTCCCTGTACAGTTAGCCTTACCAGTAGCCCGATTCATGCAAGAAAGCCAAGAAGAACCCGATGATGTGACGAGGAGAATAGCTGGTGGAGTTAGAAGAAACACGGAACCAGGTAAGTCAGAGGCTAACTGAATATCAAGAGAAGATGAAGGACCTTTTCGATCAGCATGCCAAGGATAGGAAGTTTCAGGTTGGGGATTTAGTGCTCAGATGGGATATTCGAAGAGCTGATAAGGGCAAACATTGTAAGTTTAACCCACTCTGGCTCGGCCCTTTTAAAATTGTGGAACAAGGGGGCAACAACACTTTTAGGTTGGAAAATTTACAGGGAGACTTGCTCGATGCCCCTGTAAATGCTCAGTTCCTCAAACCTTACTTCCAGTTCTGATTCAGGCCGAGAGAGCCTGATGTACTATACTGTATATTAGTTTTCTGTTTTCATCTCTGTTTGAATGATGTGTGTGTTGTGATGAGTCATGAAGAGAAAAATAAAAAGTGCTGAAGGGTGGTGTCCACACAGAAGATTAACAAGTGGTCTGCGAAGTTCTCGACACGCCCAAGGATGTACTTGTCGTCCCCAGGAGGAGTGAATGTTGATCATATGGTTAACATTAGTCATCTTTGAAGATAACCTTGAATAGCCAAGTATCGAATGTCATGACTTGTGGTGATTAATTTAAATGATAATTGGAAGAGAAATGATGTTAAGTTAAGTCACGTGGCTGAATAACTTAGCACCTTTCCGAAAAGGGGAGGAAGACGTAAAGGCTCCGAACATAAAGCAAACAAGCGAAGGTATGGTGTAACAGGCCTAAAGTGAAAATATCATAATACATGCTGCCTTTATATTATGCACGTGGAAATGAGTTCCTGCAGGTGTAACTCCGGGGGGGTCAAGGAGCGAAAGGGATGAGAGACCCATACCCCCGCGGAATTGCAGTGACATGTCACGGGGGTGGACCCAAGGTAAGAGATGTATAGCAAAGCGAAGTGTAGGCCCTCAAGTATTCATACTGTTTATTTTTACAATTCCACGAGGAATATGTTTAGAGAACCAAGTCGCCTACCCGGTAGAAAGGTAAGGTAAGTCCATAGGTGAACTGGTATCGAGGCCCGTACCAGTATTAAACCCGGCACGCGGCGTTCACCCACCTGCAGATAAATGCCCAATCCCTACGTGCTGCGTGCTCCATTTTCGGCGTCCTTACGGCGCTCACCCCACATACATCACCATTCCGCCTTTTGCCCAACCATCCTCAGTTCTATATAACGGTCCCCCGTATTTTACTGCAGTAAAATTTTTCAGGTATCCAGCTATGGTATAAACTAAAGTGGGAGCCCAGTGCTAGGTCTACCTATTCATTGTCAGTACCCCCGCTTCGTTTTCCCGAGCAGATTTCCCACTGCACAGGTATTCCATCCCTCATATTCCCTTTGCTTTCCTTTTGTTTTAAACGTTTTTCATGTCAGTCATGGGAAAATGCACCCCCAAGAAAACAAAACCAGAGACCCCTCAGGTCTGTGAAAGCAGAAACCCTCCTGGATTCGAGCCCTTCATAGACTTGCAAGCTGAAATCTGTGATCTGCAATACCATTTTCTCATCAGCAGTGTCAAACCAGAGCTTTTTAGACGACATGTCGAGAATAGAGATCGATATCGGGTGGTTCTATCAGGCCTATACCATCAGATTACCTCCCCAGTCTACCCTGTGGTCGAGCTTATTTTCTGGCTCAGAGATGCCTATGACGAGCGTCGAGGCATGTTTACCTCAGCTCAGGGGAATAAGATTTTTTCTCTTTCTCCCGACATTATCAGGCAAGCCCTCCGCTTTCCCACTAGCGCGAGCTATACAAACTTAAGTGAAATGACTTTAACCCCTCAGTTTGCTAAATTGCCATGGAAATAGCAAAGAGACTTCATTTTCTCTATAACCAACAACCAGGCCACATCTCTTCCTTTTGCAGAACCTTTCCCGTTGAGTCTGTTCAAAGAAGAACTGCAGCCCATCCTCGCTCTCATTGCAGGTCTTTTAGGTGTAGGTGGTTTGGGGGAAATTTCCAAGGCACGTGTCTATTTCTTATGGTTAATGTCTCAAACGGGGGTAGTTCTGGATATCCCTAGTTTCTTGGCCTTTAACATTCCGACCTAGTTCCAAGAGCTTTCAGAAACCGGTCACTTCCACTTTTGTTCCATTGTCTTCTACCTCTTCTTATATCAACACGCTGATAAGTTTGAGGGTTTGGGTTTAGACAGGGTATATAAGGTAAATTCTCAACCCCGACCAGTTTTTAACTGGAGCTTTGCAACACACCAACTACCAAATGGGGTGGGTTATTCCAGATTTCTAAATGAGTTCATGCATATTTCCTACACTATCATCCATGACTCTCCCTCACCTAGGGTTTTTCATGAAATGAAGAGCTGGTTACAAGTTAGTAAAACCCAAAGTATTGGGGATTGGTACCTATTTGACAGTTACACCAAAATTTGGGTCTATGGATCCGAGGTTCCCCTTTACCAGTTACCTGTGTTCCCTGCTCGATGAATTTATGCTCTGGAGTACATTCGGAAAACTCTGAAATCTAACCAACTCCACTTTGTCCTTGCAAAGAAAGGTTTCATCCTGAAACTCCCTATCACTATTGGCCCTTTTATCGTCAATTCAAGACATGCCCTCCCCATTGTTGAGAAGCTGCTGCAAGACATGGATTTAAGGCAGGGGAAGACTTGGTCCTACGATCCACGGGGCATTATCTCTAACAGAAGAAGGAGGAACAAATCTACTCCTTATGCACATGAAACGAGACCATTTATAGAGTGGAGGGCTAATCTTGAAACTTGGCCTTTGCTTTCGCAGATGGAGACATATTCATCTGCCACAGGGGAAAGAGGAGAAGCTGGTAAAGGTCAAGAAGAAGAAGAAGTGGGCCCCTCAGGAATAGGTTCCCCCCTCTGCAAAAATTAGAAAACAGTGACAAGCGAGGCAGAGATAATAGGGGAAGAACAGTTTCTCGAGCCGTTCATACGATATGGCCAACCCGACGGGAGAAAAGCTGGGCTCAAGGTGCTACAAGACAGTATCACGTCCTCTGACTACTCTGAAGTTTCACAGGCCATTAGAGATGATACTTGACCAATCGCAACTGAAAGGAGCCTGAAAGCCAGAGCTATCAGGGATAAGTACAAGGCTGAGCTAGAAATTTATGTGGAAAAGTATCATACCAGGATTTTAGCTTCCATGAATTTGGACACAGAACACCTAGTGTTGGCTATGGCTGAGGCCATTTTAGAACCAGATACAGGTACCACCAGTTACAGAGCGCTTGAGTACGCGATCGACATGGCTAAGGTGCCATCCCTTGATAAATGTAACTTTTTCCAGGTGGTTGGTGATATGCTAAAAGATGAGGTAATGTGGCTCACGATCACGCTGAACAAATTGGAGACTAAACATGCACAAGTGAGGGCGACTCTCAAAAAATAACAGGAAAATTCCCGCGCCCTTACGAATCAAGTACATGGTCTCCATGAGTAAATTAAAGGAAAGGAAACCAGAGAATCAGATCCACAGCGTTATGTCATCGAGCAATTGCAGAAGGAGGTCGCGTCCCTGAAACACAAGATTAGCATACCGGCCTCCCATCATGTCCAGACTGCCGAATTAGCTCAGGCCGAGAAAGATAAAGCAGACCTAGCTGACTCTCTAGCAAAGGAGAAGGAGGAAAAGGAAAAAATGGTAGAAGAAATGGTCGTTCTTCAAGGCAGGCTGATGGAACTACAGACGACCTGGGACACACATAGTTGTGCACCAACTACATTCCAACCGGAGACTAGTTCGCTGTCTGAGTAGCTGACTACAGTGAAGGATACAAATTCTACACTAGAGAAGCAGGCTTCCACTGCAAGGCTAAGAATCACTGAGTTGGAAACTGCCTTGGCCGAAAATTCCAGAAAGATAGAGACTATGCAGAAGGAAATTGAGCAGGAAAAGAAGGAAAAAGCTGACCAACTGAAGACCATCAACGATCTCAACAGCCGCCTGAAGGGTAATATCACCTTTAGGGATGCAAGAAGGATAATTTGGTCAGAAATCATCGCGACGGTGATAGGGAAATGGGGTTTCCTGAAAATCATTGAAGAAATAAAATCGTCTGTGCTTTATCTCCGAAGGAAATTTCATGAGGGAGATCTCAATGTATCCAACAGAGCCCAGCATGCCAGAAGTTATATCTCTTTCTTGAAAGAGCTGAAATCCGATGATGTGGAGAAACATGGCATAGCAAGTCGGTTCAAGGAGGCCATTGAATGCCATAAGATTATTGACAAAGAGTCTGCCCGCGTTATAGCTTCAAGGGACCTACAACATGTGGCAACCAATATGGATCGGTTTGATACGGTTTGGGCTGAGGTCACAACGGTTGGACTTCCATCATGCTGGGATTCTACCATTCCTTCCGCACTACAACCATTATCAGAGTACGAAGCATGTCTCCAGTAAGAAATGGACCGGACTGATATATTGTCAGATAAAACCGCTCGGTTAAAAGCTGAGACCATTGTTTCGTCGCTCCACCAAGAATTTTATCTCCTCCATCTGGTAAAACAAAAGATCCCCACCGACACAAGTTTCGACGACCTCACCGAAGCCTATATCAAGGTAGAAGGATTCGCATCAATGCCTGAACCTGCAGTAGATAGCCAACAAAGATGCACCCGATATGCCTGCCAAATCACCAGTTAATCAACAAACGTTCCACCACCTGTGTCAGCGACCGCCTCTACTCCATCTCGTCAGTGAATATTGTCAATTCATGATTCGGCCCTAGTGGCCTTTTTATTTTCACTTTATTTAATTACTTTTAAGTTTCGAGTGGAATTCACATTCTATTCCAGCATTTTAATTTCTGTCAAAACTGTTGTTTAATATTTTGTTTAAAAACGGTCGAGTGCCTAACTGTAAATGATGAGATGCGTCTATTCCTCATCATAAATTTTGGTTATTTTTGATGGAGACCTCCAAATGATTACTGGCACACGAGGAAGATATTTTTCCCAAAAATATCTTCTCGTTCATGTTTCTGAGGCTCCTATATAAGCAGCAACCAAAGAGAAAAACAGGTTCCATATTTTCAAAATAAATTGTTGTGAAAGAGTTTTTGTATGCATTTTTGTTGAAGCTTTAATACAAATGTGAAGAGCCCATTGCGTCTCAATGAGAAGGAGTTTTATCTTTAATGGGGATTATAGTCTTGGTGTTTTATAGTCTGTAAGTCTGCCTTATGTGATATAGTTTAGTTGTTCATTTCACTATTTCCATTTCTCTTATATCATGCTCTGGAATGTGAGTGGCTCACTGGTTATGGTATGAATTTATCAAATTGATACTTATACTAAACCTTTCTAGCGCTTTAAATATGGCTCAATCATGATATGCTGTTTCATTGTCCACTTCATCCACGTTTCTTCTATATTAAGCGCTATGGGATGTTATTCTTTGAAAGCTATTGACATGTATGGATTCTTATTATCTTAAGCCCATCTCATGTTTAGATAAGGATTTTGGTCTTGGTGCTTTATAATCTATAACTCTGCCTTATGTGATATAGTTTAGCTGTTCCTTTCACTATTTCCATTTCTCTTGTATCATGCTCTGGAATGCGAGTGGCTCACTATTCTAGTATGAATTTATCACCACCGATACTTATGCTAAACCTGTCTAGCACTTTAAATATGGCTCAGTCATGATATGCTGTTTCATTTTCCAGTTCATCCATGCTTCCTCTATATTAAGTGCTATGGGATGTTATTTTTAAAAGCAATAGACACGTATGGATTCTTATTATCATAAGCCCATCTCATGTTTAGATCTGTTTATGGGATTTCAAATCATTAGTGGTTAGTATTTTTTCTATTTTTCATACACAACAAATGCCGTCTGATTTTTATCTCTGTAAAGCATTTTCAGAATCTAACCCTCCTTATAGAAAGCTGCCTTTGAATTTTCTGATGCATTTATATTGAGAATTCACATCTTGCCTCTGCAGTGTTCCTTTCATTATGCTGAGTTTGTGAATATTCTGGTTCCATATACATTGATCTTTCCTGCTAAAACTGAAATAGCAAAAGAGCCTTGTTCTGCTAATTGTCCTTGTTATGTCATACTGCTCCGTGCTATATAATATGTCCTAGACACTGGTATTTCACAACTAAAGGCTATCTCTAGGATTGACAACATTTTCTTTAACGAATTTTTGGGTTTTTGCAGGTTTGGATAAATACTACAAGTATTTTTTGGAATGGGTAACTGTCTATTTTGTTCCTGGAAAGGTCTCCAATGAAGAGCATTGATGCCTTACACTTACCTATTATAGAAGCACCAAAACCGAAGAATGAAAGGATGGAATGACCAGAAGAAGAATTATCACAAATCTGAAGGACTACAAGCATCTTTCTATTTATATTTTGTTAATCACTACCTGGGAAAAAACTTTTAATAAGTACTCTCGGATGTGAGTTTTGCGCAGTGTGTCCGCTATATGTTATTAAGATTTTAGAACAAATTTTGTAATATTTGGAAGGTTGGTTGATAACAATCTGAAGTGAAATAATTTATGTTTTGATACAAAGTTGATGAAACAATTTTCTATTATGGAAAATATGTAACTGGATTGGAATAAAAAAAGTTAATATACTGATACATAATATAAACCAATAAACCATTAGTTTTTTTCATCTGAAAAAAGATCCAGCCTCCACATAATAAATTTGAATAGAAACTCAATGACCCTCTTCCATTGAGCCAAATATTCCTCAGGGAGTTTCCTAGCCTGCGTCTTCCTTGAATCCATAGTTATATCCTTCCAGCCCACGCTGCTTTCAAACCGTCGCTCCACACTTGCCACAACATATGGATCAGGGGGAGTCTACATACTCTTATAAACACCCAAATCTTCCATATCCTCTTTCATGCCTACTCGTTCCATTATCACTTGGAGATCCTTGATATGCGGGCCTATTAATTAAGCTTGTTGTTCAAGGAATCTGCCAAACCACCCTTGCAACCAATTCATCGATGAACGAGACACTGCCCATCGTTTCACCATTAATTCTCTTGAGAAATACAAAATCCGATTTCCTTCATGAGATGACGAGTTCGTTGTTTTATCCATGAGCTATGCATGCAATCTGAGGTGGTAGTATTTCCATCCTGGAGAACGCCATGCTTTGAAGGCTCACGTTCCTCATCCCAGCTGTCCTGCATTTCTGTCACGATAGGTCACATCATCCTCAAGGGGAACATTAATATCGAAGTCCATCATTCTCTTATGGTATGGGAATGTGTCTACTGATATCACACTTCCCATCACTAAATGACACCCCACAAATTTTCATTTCGTCGGCAACCATATTTAGATGTCCAAGGATATGGCACAATTCAACTTTAAAAAAAAAATTCAATTGATATTCTATCCTTGCAACAATAGTGGATTTTGAGTCATAATTATTAGCATTGGTGGGAGAAAAAATCCTTATAGCTAGTAAGGAATCCCAAAACACTTTGATTTTATTTATTCCCAGGGGGAGAGTTAAATCTAACTCTTTTCACAAGGTTAGCAATTTCGCTTTATTTTTGGTATCCATTCTTAAACCTCATGCATAATTTATCTTGACTTGTTCATTGGGGCGAAAAATTACTTCAAGTTCCTGCCGCCCAAACAAAAACTATTAAAAAAAAGAAAATTCCAAATTACATGTATTCTTTGAAATAATTCTTAACCACTTCTTAGAATTCTATGGCCTATCTTGGAAAAGAATCAATAACAATATTTAGCTCTCTAAAACATGGCAAAAAGAAACATGCTCGAAATGTGAATTAACTTTCAATTTTTTTCCATAGGTATTTTAATACATAAAATTATGGAGAGAAAAATTATTTCATCAATTTTATAACCATTGCTAAGTCCTAAAAAACTAATAACCTTGCGATACTTGTGTCTAAAGCACATTTTAATAACAATTTTAAAGCTAAAAGTTTACTTGAGTTTTTTAATCCAAATCCAAGCCCTATCTTAAATTTTATATGTTGCCTCTCTAAGATTTAAAGAAAATTTTGATAACACCCCCAAAGTTATAATCTCTTTGATATGCACCATCAAAAACTCTCCAACAATATGACCTATCAATTTGTAGCATTAAGATTTTCCTTTGTGGGGAATTAGAGACTTATGAGATACAACTCTCAACAAAGGCTGAGATTTAGACATAAGTTTGAAATATGAAATGTGTTTGTCCTAAAATATAATAGAGTTCCTTGGAAAATAATTACCACATAATATGAAATAGGGAAAGCTTGAACATTTTTCAATTATTTTTTATCAAACTATGCTCTTAGCCATTTCTCTATATTGTTGCCTTTCCACACATTTTTCACTAATCTAAGATTCGTTAGATCCTTCAATAAGGTCCAAGAATATGAAAATTTAATGAAAATATGTACTTTTTTTTTCTCATAAGTTATACATAACATACATATACTAAGCCCATATTTATTCCTCACCTATAACATGTCTCATGTTAGTTTTCTATTCACAATATTGAAATACATAAGGATACATAGATTTTGTGGAGCTTTAAACTTCCATACGTGATTCCACCACCATCATGGCTATATATTTACATATCTAGATATGACTTTGTATCCCAATTTCACTATGAATTCTCCTTGTTCTTTCAACTAAGCTAAAGATTCTAGCTTATGTTTGAACTTGATGTTTCCTTTTCTAAGCTTGTTAATATAAATGTTCTAGTCAATAATTTAGTCTACTTCTAAACCCAAAGACACAAGAGTCCTCCATCGTTGTTTCCAAATATCTATTAAAACTTCATCTGCAACTTCTTTTAACAAAAATAAGCTCATTTAATGTATTGATTAAATCGAATCATCTAATAAGTTGAATCTATCTCCACAACCTAGAAAATCATCAAGTAGAATCTCACTTTATCACTTGAGGCCAAGCTAAAATGTCTCATGTGATTGGAACTGAGTGTTGTATTATGTTGCAGTGAGAAGAGGATGGGGTTGGAGTGGTATTAGAGTCTTCGATGATCATAAAATCAAGGTTTGTGGTCCATTATTCAAGTTCAATATCCAAGGGTATAATATGAAGCAAATATGGTTGAAGGAAACAATGCTACATGTCTGCTATAGGAAATTGTACAGGAGGCCCTGTTTTCCTACAAGAGGGGGTCCGAGAGATTTTTTAGGGATGGGATGGTGTCTTGAAGGTAGAAGAAGGTGGATGAAGGTAGAAGAAGGTGAATGAAGGGTGTGGGAGTCCCTTAGGCAAGCCTATTATCCCTTGGAGGTCTATCTTGCACCAAGGTTTGTGTCCATGGTGTCCTACATTTACCCTATCAGAGTGCTTTCGATGGTAGGGTTGGAGGAAATGTAAGCTGTCTAGGAGGGAGATGGAATGGTTTATGTGGATGTAGAAATGTGTGCCCACCCCTGCAGGTTAAAACAATCCCTGCAACTAGTCAAACACATGCATCAAATGATCATTATTACAACAAAGTAAATTAACATGGAAAATACGATTTAAATTTTATTAAAATATACTCTACCCTACAACACAACTCTAATTTACAAACCTTTTCTACTAACTTCTAAGTTGTAAAAACTAAACATGCAGAAGGATTATAGTCAATACTTGAAAATTTCCAAGAAATCATAAACACATATTTTTGGGTTGTTATTGTAGGTCTTCCAACCACTCTTCCCATAAGAGAGGTGATAGGAAAGCTTGCAACTACAAGTTTTATGACATAATACTTACTAAAACATGAAAATAATTGCAATGAATTGGACAAGAAAAAGATATAAATACAAGAGAGGGACTAAAGCCTTTGGTTTGGGCCCAAACCCAAGGGTTCCAACCCTCCAAAAATAACTCAGATGCAGATCAATAATGAAATTCCCATTAGAAGAAAATAAGAGTCACATACATCATATGAAAAATGAGAATTAAAATTTTAAGTACTAGGCACTCAGTAGTTACTCCTAATTGCAATAAAAATTTGAATCCTAATGAGCCTCTTGGCTTGTTTATTTATACAAAAAGTAGTTGAAGGGCATTACCTTGATAAGAGGAGTGATTCCATCCAAAATCTCGAGATTGATGGATCTAGTTACCTTGTGTCTTCACATGCACTTGAGTTCCTCAGTTTCCAGTGGATTTGAGCTGTTGGTGAGGAGTCTTTGATCTAAAGCCGAGTTGGGGATTTAATGCAGTGGAAAAGTCCCCCTATATTCTCTCTAGATGTATCCAATCATCCCCTTCATAGTAAATATATCCAAAAATGCTTCTTTTTCCTGCATATTAATCACATTGGGCCATGAAATACGACAAGCAGCCTTTAGTATTCCTACTAAGCATATTATGGTAAAAAATGAAAATTAATGTGAGAAAAGGAGAGTTGTAAGGGCTGGAGGATAACACAATGGACCTCAAAATATACCTATTGATGGGACCCATCATCACACCCCTACTAAAGATATTTCTCATCCTATGAGAAACTCAGTCACTGATATGACGTTCATTCATGGCCTTGGTGGCCTCTCTGACATCCCAAGGCATCTTAGAAGGTGTGCCCTCCCATGGAATAGAAACCTACATTTGATTCTATGTCTATCCATTCCTTTTGTTCTTCTTCCTGGTTTCTTTTCTCTTGTAGGCCCAATAGTAAGGGAGGAATGAGTTTGATTCCTACCCACTTGGTGTTCAACCTTTGCATGATTCTCTTGTATAGTGACGTTCTCTCCAAGGCATTCCTCTGTATTTCTGGAGAGTGATATTATCTTATTTAAAAACTGTGAGGTAGGGTATGAAACCTTCTTTAGCAAGCCAACTAAATTTAGGTCCCCAACATACTAAAGGTGTCCTCAAAATGGAGGACAATTTTTTCTTAGGCTGCTATATACCAAGGTGCCAATTCAGGGCCAGTGGAGATGAGGTGGTGGTTACTAATTATAGCCTTGGGACTTACCAATTTTTATTTGAGGTATAGGGGCTCCTTCTCTTATTTTTCTATTACCCTCTTTACTTCTTCAACTCTTGTTTCCTCATGGGTAATTAAATATGCTAATTCCATAAGCTACATTTCCCTCAATCTTGAGTTGGGGTCCCAGAAGTTCATGTTTGTAAGGATCATGTTGTGCATGTAAAAGTCAACCAGTTTGGCTTTATCCTCAATACTTTACCTTTTCAAAATTCAATGAAATTTCTATAGTCTTGAAAAGGTAAGGATCGATACTGTGCTAATGTCTTTATATGAAATTGTAGCCACTGATCCTTGAGGAATATGGAATAGGATTTGGATGGTTGTTTGCATTGTATGGCTTCCATGGATAGACTTGCAATGGTGGCAAGTTATATATCTTTTTCTTGCTGTTGGATCAAGGTTCCCTAGCAAAATTTTTGATATATTTTTATAATATTTTGTAATAGTTAGTTTGGCATAGGGGCTTTGGGGTGTGTCAGAGCCCCTAATGAATTGTAATGGGTCAAAGGGTAGACCAAGGGTCCATAAACCACGGTTTGCGTACCATAGGGTAGCGCAGGCTAATATAGTATAAATAGATGGATAGATCGAGTCTAGAAGTAAGTTTTTGATTAAGTTTGGACACAAATGTTTAATCTGTGATACTTGTTGTACGAATTTGTCTAGGTAAGGGCTCTTGCTGGCTATGTGCTTGGAGACCCTAAGTCCTGCTGTGTGCAGACCTTGATGGCTGTGTGCATGGGTTGGTAAGAGTTTGTAAGTGGAAGCTAAAGTGTTAATGAATGAAAATACCCTTTTGCTGATATCTGAGTATCTTTGTGTTATGTTATTGGTTGCGCTATATGTTGATTTTGTGAGATTATGTCTGTGTATTGAATACTATTAGTTGATTGATGCACACGTGGATGCAATACTTTAGAAGGAATGAATACATAGATCTGGTTATGTTTTGTCACCTTGCTTCTGTTAACTTGTTATCTGATGGTTTATAAGCTTCGCATGAGTTATTCTGACAAGTATATTGTTAAGGGTTTCTGGGTTAGGGCTTCTTTAGCGCAAGCCTGTTAGATTTGAAGGTACCCACTTTAATTAACTTTATTTCTCTCAGGGTGCGAAAACCTGGTTCCAACACCCTCCCATACTACTTTAGGTGATATCTTGACCTGCTCAAGTAGGCCATTACCAAAAGGGCCAGTAGTACAGGGTTTTGTTGGTAAACCTTAAATCTGAACTTGGGTCACAACCCCTCAAACTAGAAAATGGTTCCGTTGCTGGGACCGGGAGAATTTTGAGAGAGAGATTGGGTAATGGCACGTGGTCATTGGCAGCCATTAAAGCCTGAACTTGAGGACTGGTTTGATAAGTAGATTCAAGAGTTTTCCCTAAAATAAAATAGAAGTAAGAAGCTATCTGTCTAAGAGTGGAAGAATAAGTATATTTTTACAGAGGTACATGAGATCTTCTTTGTAACCTTCACACACAAAATACATGAGTGGCTAGCGAGGTTAGCGGAATTCCAAACCTGTTGGAAATATGATCAGGTCACGCAGGGGACCCCTAAGTTGATCCAATAGTTGGAGAAGACTAATAAGAAAATTGCTTGAACTATAGATCACTGGGTTGATAGTGATTTGGGTGGATTTGTAGCTAAGTTTTCAGTTGATCAGTTTGTGTCCTATTCTAAAGCTGAGCAAAGGTTTTTCAAAGGATTTAAGGGCGAGTTCTTACAAACGTTTTCGTTGCTGATTAAGATGCTATTGTGTGAAAAAGGTGTTTTCTGCAGTCACACCGAGTGAATGAGCTCCGATTAGAGTGGAAGCACGATGAGAAGCGGTAAATACTACCGGGTTAATCAAGAAGGGGATAGATAAGTATACATCCCTCTAAGGGATCCACTTGATCTAAACAAAGGTGAGGCTACGCATGCAGAGACCAGTCCCTCGACTACGCCACCATCAAACTTGCGCACAGGTAAGAATTCTCCTACCCCACCTTCACCACCACCTGAGGCCGACATGGCTGCACAAATGAAGCTACCCACTTTTAAGGGTGCAGCGGACAAAGACATGGATCGATTTTGGTTTGTAGCAGATGCAGTATGGGTTGCGCATAATGTTAATAATGATGTTGTAAAAAGAGTGCAACTTTCAATAGCCTTTGAAGGACGGGCTTGTTG